>VFSX01000209.1:122500-175000 GCA_016618255.1 Chlamydomonas sp. UWO 241 | reverse complement strand
ACGCGGAGCTGCGGCTGCTGACAGCGCTGCTCGCTTTCTGGCCGGTGCGGCGCTCCCTCCCTCTCTCCCTAGGGCTCAGGGCTCAGGGCTTGGGGCTTAGGTCTTGTAGGGCTCGGGCTTGGGCTGGTCAGCGTTCTGGGTTAATGACTAAGTCATGATACGCACGCCGACCCGCGGCTGCTGACAGTACTGCTCGCGTGCTGGCCGGTGCGGCTCTTCCCCCCAGGGATTAGGGCCAAGGGCTTGAGGGGTGGTGAGCTTTTAGGACTAAGGGCTTGGTCGTGATCACGCACGCGGATCCGCGGCTCCTGGCAGTGCTGCTCGTGTTCTGGCCGGTGCGGCCCAAACCCTCAAACCCTTGGAGTTAAGAAACCCTCAACCCTCAACCCCAATCCCTGAACCCTGAACCCCAACACCCCAAACCCCCAAACCCTTGAACGCTAAACGCAAGAGGCGGAGCGCGGCTGCTGGAGGCTCGACCTGAGCGACGATTCTTCCTAAACCCCCAACCTGCCCTAAACCCTAAATCCCAACCCCCGAACATAAAAAAACAGAACGCGGGAGACCGAGCGCGGCTGCTGGAGGCTCGCGCTGAGCGACGATTCTTACTTAACCCCAGACCTGCCCTAAACCCTACATCCCAACCCCCGAACAATGCAGGAGGCGGAGCGCAGCTGCTGGACGCTCGCGCTGAGCGACGGCCCGGCAGTGCCGAGCCTGCCCTGAACCCTCTACACCCTAACCCTGCCCTAACCCTGCCCTAACCCTGCCCTGAACCCTCTACACCCTACCCCCCCCCCCCCCCTAAACGCACGACGCGGAGCGCGGCTGCTGGACGCTCGGACAAGCCAAGCAAGGAGTTGCTTTCAACCCCAAACCCTGCCCTAAACCCTGCACCCAAGCACCCCAAACCCCAACACTGAAACCCTAAACGCAAAGAGGCGGAGCGCGGCTGCTGGACACTCAGACAAGCCAGGCGATAAGTCGCTCGTAACCTGAAACGCTGCACCCTGAACGCCAATCCCCCAAACCTCCACCCCACCTACCCGCCCGAAAACGCAGGAGACGGAGCGCGGCTGCTGGACGCTCGCGCTGAGCGACGGCCCGGCAATGCCGAGCGAGGAGCCGTGCGGTGGGTGGTGCGCGGGGTGAATGGTCACGAGGCAGTAGCAGTCACAGAAACATCGGCTGCCCAGCAAAGACTGCCTTCGAGTCCTACTAGCCTACTACCATAGTACCGCAGTTTGGCCTTGCCGATTGAATGATTCCGAGGACGTGCCGGCAAGGTCGATTTCTAAATAGGATTGCCAAAAAGTAAAACAAACGCACAGAAGCCGTCGTCCTCCGCTGCGTTCTTCTACACGACCTCCCCTTCTCCCCTTCTCCCCTTCCACACACACACACACACGCCACACACACACACACACACACACACGCACATGCTCACACACACACGCACGCGCACACATGGCCCCCCCCACCACCACACACACAGGCCGTGGGCCTCCGCTGCGTTCTGCTCCACGACCTCCCCTCCTCCCCTCACACACACACACACACACACGCATGCACACACACACACACGCACACACGCACACACGCGCACACACGCACACACAACACACACACATGCCCCCCCCCCAACACAGAGGCCGTCAGCCACCGCTGCGTTCTGCTCCATGACCTCGTGCGGCGGTGCCTCGGGGACCGTGATTTTCTCGACCCGGTTGACGTTATCCGCATGGCAGAGGTGTGTATGCGCATGTGTGTGCGTATGCGTGTGTGTGTGTGTGTGTATGTGCACGTGTGTGTGCGTGTGTGTATGTGCACGTGTGTGTATGTGTGTGTGTGTGTGCATTTGTTTATGACCTTTCTTAATTGGGAATGGAATCCGTGCGCCGAGCGCAACGCTGTGCTGTTCTGCGGGGAAAAAACAGACACCCTCCATCCACACACACCACACACATACACGCACACACACACACACAAACAAACACCTCATCCTGCTTGCTGTTCTGTGCATGCATGGTGTGCAGGTTGTGTGCGCAGCGTGGCCGAGCGCGGCGCGGGACTGTGTTTCGCAAAACAAACGGCATACACATACCTCACACTGCATGATGTGCTGTGCATGCATGCATGCTGTGCGTGCTGTGCAGGTGGTGTGCGCAGCGTGGCCAAACGCGGCGCTTGCCTGTGCTGCGGAAAACATCCACTCTCATCCACACCACACACACGTCCGCACACCTCATCCTGCGTGCTATGCTGTGCGTGCATGCATGCTGTGCGTGATGTGCAGGTGGTGTGCACAGCGCGGCCGAGCGCGGCGCTCGACTGTGCTGCGTAAAACAGCCATTCCCATCCACACCACACACACGTCCGCACACCTCATCCTGCATGCTGCGCTGTGCTGTGCAGGTGGTGTGCACAGCGCGGCCGAGCGCGACGCTTGACGTGGACCAGGACGGAGATATGCCGCTGCTCGTGGCGCTGCGGGTGTGTGTGTGGTGTTGGCTGGGCTGGCTAATAATTAATTGATTCGTGAATTGATGAATTGATGTATTCATGCATTTGAGCCGGACGTTGCTCGTGTGGACTATCCACAGTGTGGGCTGCTGAATCAATGCGCTAATTGATTTAGACACAACGGTGCCGCTGCAAGTGGCGCTACGGGTGTGTTACATGTGCTTGGTTGGTTGTTGGTTGTTGGTTGTTGGTTGTTGGTTGCTGGCTGCTGGCTGCTGGCTGTTGGTTGTTGGTTGTTGGTTGTTGGTTGCTGGCTGCTGGCTGTTGGTTGTTGGTTGTTGGTTGTTGGTTGTTGGTTGCTGGCTGTTGGTTGCTGGCTGCTGGCTGTTGGTTGTTGGTTGTTGGTTGTTGGTTGTTGGTTGTTGGTTGCTGGCTGCTGGCTGTTGGTTGTTGGTTGTTGGTTGTTGGTTGTTGGTTGTTGGTTGTTGGTTGCTGGCTGCTGGCTGTTGCTTGTTGCTTGTTATTTGTTGGTTGTTGGTTGTTGGTTGTCACCAGGACGGCGCTGCTGGTCGTGGCGCTGAGAGTGAGAGGGGACAGAGACAGGGGGAAGGAGAAAGAGAGAGAGACAGAGACAGAGACAGAGAGAAGAGAGAGAGACAGAGATGGGATGGAGAAAAAGACAGAGAGACAGAGAGAGACAAATATACCTCTTCTTGCTTCCCTCTCATGTGGAACATGAGGCTCACTTGCCCACTTGCTCGCTCGCTGACTCACTCACTCGCTCACTCGCTCATTCACTCACTCGCTCACTCGCTTGATCGCTCGCTGACTCACTCACTCATTCACTCATTCACTCACGCACTCACGCACTCACTCACTCACTCACGCACTCCACGCACTCACGCACGCACGCACTCATTCACATACGCACGCACGCACTCACTCACCCACTCACCCACTCAACCACTCACCCACTCACGCACTCACGCACTCACGCACTCACGCACTCTTGCACGCACGCACGCTCGCACCCACCCACCCACCCCCCACCCACCACCACCCCACCCACCACCCACCACCCACACCACGCACGCACGCACGCGCTCGGTCGCTCGCTCACTCCCCCTCGCCCCCCCCCCCGCCCCCCCCTCACACCCACACACGCTCACGAAGGGCCGTGCGCGTGAGGATGTTGCCCTGACGGTCGCGCCGCTGCGGTAAGGGATGTGGGTGGGTGTGGGTGGGTGGCAGCGGCACGCAAAATGAGGATTGAGGGGTGGTGGTGAGGGTGTGTGTGCAAGGGGGGGCAGGCGCACGCTGCAGGCGAGTGATTCACCAGGATGGGTGTGCAGGGAGGGGAGGGAGGGGGGAGGGAGGGCGTTGACGGTTGCGCCGCTGCGGTGAGGGATCGGGTGGGGGATGGGGAGGGTTGAGAGGATGGGGGAGCGGAGCTGGTTTGGTGTTTTTACGCGCCCGGAGGACCCCGGGGCTTGAGTTAGGGCCTAGACTACACGTCTAGGGGAGCTCTACTAGTAGAGCCCGCAAGGCCACGCAGCGTGCCAGCCTACCAGGGGGGCTGATTTGGTGAGGGGGGCGGGCATGCGGGGTGGGGGGTGGGTGGGTGGGGGGGGGCAGGGGGGAGGGAGGAGGCGGTGAGGGGCGGGCGTGCCACTACGGAGAGGGAGGGAAGGGCGGGGGGGTGAAAGAGGGGGGATGCGTTGGAATCGGGTGCACAGGCTGGGGTGGAGGGGGAAGTGAGAGGGGGGGGCAGGGGCACACAGGAAGCAAGTGTGATTCACCAGGGTGGACAGGGTGGTGGATTGGGACGGTGATGGGGTGTCAGTGAGGGGGGGGGGGGCCGCAGGAGGCGAGTGTGGGGGTGAGGCGCTGATGTCGCGGACGCTACTCTCTCTCTCTCCCTCCCTCGCTCTCTCACACACACACGCGCACGCACACACACGCACCTGCTCACACAGCTGGCTGTCCACGCAAGCCGCGGTGGACACGCAGGCGGATGCCGTATCTGTCTGTCTCTCTCTCTCTCTTTCTCTCTCTCTCTCTCTCTCTCTCTCTCTCTCTGTCTCTCTATCTCACTCTCTCTCATTCACACTCGTACACACCTGTGCACGCAGCTGGCTGTCCACGCAAGCCGCGGTGGACGTGCAGGAGTACGTGCACAGCTGGGTGTGGAGCCGACTGGAGGATGCTGTTGCCGGGACGTCATACCAGGTACCGTCCATATTGTTTGCCTTCGCGCGGGGGGGTGGGGGGGTCGAAACTATAGTTGTTTAATGCGATTGCGGGGGTTGTTTCTAGACGTGTTTTTTGTCGTTTTGACGCCCCAAATCGCAATTTCCGACGATTTTATTCAGTTTCTTAGTTTCAAGGGGGGGGGGACAAAAAAATATACTTATTCTCAAAGGCAAACCACACGGACTGTATACAGAATCGGGGCGAATTAATCCATGTATAGGTTTGAGCCTCTGCTGCGTATTCAATTCTGGGTTGTTTGGCGTGATGAAGGTGTCAGAAGATAGCTGGAAACAAGGGCTTTTTGATGACGACATCAGAACTGCTGCCAACGCCCTGGGTAGTCCAGTGTCTGTTGAAGCCTGTTGGGCACCACCAGAAGCGTGTCCGACGTGCGCTTGCGCATTCTGAAGCAGAGGCATGCAGGTAACACATGCGGGTGGGGGATGCCGTTGCGGGGACGTCATACCGGGCAGGGGGTCGAGTGTCTGTTGTGGCACGTTGGGCGCCTCTGGTGGTGGTGCTGGCGTATGAGACGTGCGCTTGCGCACCCTGGAGCAGAGGCATGCAAGTAACACAGGCGGGTAGCAGGAAGCCGTTACCGGGACGTCATACCAGGCAGGTGGTCGAGTGTCTGTTGGGCGCCTCTGGTGGTGGTTGTGGCGTATGAGATGTGCGCTTGCGCACCCTGGCGCGGATGCATGCAGATGACACAGGCCAGTGGCAAGAGACCGTTGCCGGGACGTCATACCGGGCAGGGGTTCGAGTGTCTGTTGTGGTCTGTTGGGCGCCTCTGGTGGTGGTGATGGCGTATGAGACGTGCGCTTGCGCACCCTGGCGCGGATTCATGCAGATGACACAGGCGGGTGGGGGAGGTCGTTGCCGGGACGTCATACCAGGCGGTCGAGTGTGCAGTCTGGTGCGTCTCTAGTGGTTTCCGCAGTAGCTATTCCACTAGTTTTCCATACACCTACCGGACACCTACCGGACACCTACCACACACCTGCAGGACACCTGCGCACCTGCCTCACACCTATCGCACACCTTCCAGGACTACTATGCGTTCGTCGAAGTGGAGCTGCAAAGCTACCAACACGCCTATCACACTTACCACATGCCTACCTCTCACCTACCTCACACCTACCGCACATTTACCGCACACCGCCCAGGACTATTACGCACACGTCGAAGAGAAGCTGCAGGACACGCTCGACGTGGTGCGCCATGCACTCAGGGAGCGCGCACAGCGCGACGCCTACGACGGCTATGGCTACGGCTCCACTGCCTACGCGCAGCCTGCGCCTCAGGCGCCGGTGATGATGATGCCGGCAGCTCAGGCGCCGCCCCTGCCGCAGCCGCAGCCGATGCCGACGCCGCTGCCGGTGCCTATGCCGGTGCTGCGGCCTATGCCGCTGCCGCTGCCTACGCCGCTGCCTATGCCTGTGCCTATGCCGGTCCCGCTGCATGTGGGTCGCGCCCGCCCCCCGCCCCCCACGGCCGCCGCGCACGCGCCCGCGCCGCCGCCGCCGCCGCGGCAGCTGCCAGGGGCTCTCGGCCTTATGATGCAGCGCAAGCCCGCAGGCACGGCAGCGGCGGCGGCGCCGCCGCCGCCGCCCCCGCCAGCGCACGCCCCCGCCGCGGCCGCGGCGGCACCGCCCGCCACCCCGCAGCCGGCTCGCTTCAGCAACATGCTCAAGAACGCGTTTGCGCCGGCGCCCAGCGCTGCCGCGCCGGCGCCCCCGCCCGCGCCAGCGCGCGCACCACCCGCAGGGCCAAGGCACGCGCCAGCGCCATCTGCGGCGCCCACGCCCGCGCGCACACCACCCGCCGCGCCCATGCCTGTGCCCATGCCCGTGCCCATGCCCGTGCCAGCGCCCGCACCATCTGCGGCGCCCACGCCCGCGCCCGCGCCCGCGCGCGCGCGCGTACCACCCATGACGCCCGCACCCATGCCCGTTCCCGTGCCTGTCCCCGTGCCGCGCGCGCGCACACCACTTGCCGCGCCCGCGCCGGCGCCCGCGCCCGTGCCCGCGCCCGCGCCCGCGCCCGCGCCCGCGCCCGCGCCCGCGCCCGCGCCATCTGCGGCGCGCGCACCACCCGTCGCGACCGCGTCCGCGCGCGCGCCACCACCTAGCGCCAGCTCCCCGTCCCTGCCCCCTCGGCAGCCGTCAGCAGCCCAGCCCAGCCCTGCGCGCGCCGCTCCCGGTGGCGGCGCGCTGCCCCCGCGCGCGCCGTACCAGGCGACGCAGGTTACTGAGGGCCCGTCGGAGTCAGGCGCGATGACGGCTGCGAGCATCTCTACGATCACTGCCATGCAGGTGAGAGCGATGGTGACGACACATGTGGCAGGCGTGTGTGGCCCGCGGAATAGGCAGCGTGTATTCGACTTTGCTCTTTGATGCCTTCCAAGGTGAGAGTGGGTTTTACAGTCTGTTGGTCACCGCTCTGATACATATACAAACATGTCGACAGCCTCGTTGCGATCACTGCGGTGCAGTTTTGGCGACGCGTGTGTGCGGTCGGTTGCACAGTCCGTCGGACACCTATGTTGGTGCATTATTATACCTTGCGTGTGCGTGTGCGTGCGGGGGTGTATGTGAGTTGAGAGATGGGGTTGCCCATGTGTTGTGCCCGAGGAAAGCCAGCGGTGCTTTGCCCAGTGCCGTTTGGCAGGCTGACTAACGTGACTGCACCGCAAACGCCTGCTGCTGCTGCTGCTTCTGCTGCTGCTGCTGCCGCTGACGCCGCTGCTGCCGCTGCTGCCGCTGCTGCTGCTGCTGCCGCTGCTGCTGCTGCTGCCGCTGCTGACGCCGCCGCTGCTGCTGCCGCTGCTGCCGCTGCTGCTGCTGCTGCCGCTGCTGCCGCTGCTGCTGCTGATGCCGCTGCTGATGCCGCTGCTGCTGCTGCTGCTGCTGCTGCTGCTGCTGCTGCTGCTGATACTGATGCTGCAGCTGCTGACGCTGATACTGATGCTGCTGAAGCTGATGCTGATGCTGCCGCTGCTGCTGCCCACCCACCGTGCTGCCTGCTGTGCAGGCCTACCAGCGCACGTCGCAGGAGGAGCTGCGCTGGGAGGACTACCTGGCGGGACGCGGCGCCAGGCCGCCGCCAGCGGGTTCGCACGCGGCCGCGTTCGGCGCGGCGGCACATGGACCGATCGTCTCCTCACGCCGCGTGATCGTGCCCACGCCCGCGCAGGCGCCCGCACCATCGTCTGCGCCCGCGTCTGCGCCTGCTCCCAAGCCCGCGCCGGCGCCTGCGCCTAAGCCTGCACCTGCGGCCGCGCCAGTGCCTGCGCCAGCGCCTGCGGCAACGCCCAAAGCAGCACCCGCACCCGCGCCCGCGCCCAAGCCCGCGCCCGCGCCCAAGCCCAAGCCCAAGCCCAAGCCCAAGCCCAAGCCCAAGCCCGCGCCCGCGCCCGCGCCCGCGCCCGCGCCCGCGCCCGCGCCCGCGCCCGCGCCAGCGCCCGTGCCCAAGCCCGTGCCAGCGCCCGCGCCAGCGCGTGCGCCTGCGCCCAAGCCTGCACCTGCGCCAGCGCCAGCGCCCGCGAAAGCACCCAAGGCAGCGCCCGCGTCCACGCCGGAGCCGGCAGCCAAGCCTGTGCCAAAGCCGATGCTTAAGCCCGCGGCCGAGCCCGCTGACGACGACGACGACTCGGACGCGATGCCACGCCTGGCCGAGGACAGCAACGACAGCAGCTCTGATGACGGCGGCAACGACGGGCCGCCCCCCCTCGAGGACAGCATCAGCAGCAGCAGTGATGGCAAGGGCCGCGTTTGGAAGCCCAAGGGGAGCGGGGCGAAGGGTGTGGCGGCTGGTGCAGCAAAAGCGGCCGCGGCATCAGAGGCGGGCACGAGCGCCGGTGCCGCCGCGACCAAGGCGTCGCCGTCAGGGTTCAAGGGCATTTTTGCGCCGAAGGAGGCTCCGAAGAAGGCGGCCGTGGCCACGTCGCAGCCGTACGAGGCGGGGGCAGCGGCGGCAGCAGCGGCAGCAGCAGCAGCAGCAGCAGCAGCAGCAGCAGCAGCAGCAGCCAAGGCGGCACAGCGTGTGCCAGGCCCAGTGGAGGCCAGCCTGCGGCGCGCCCTGGTCGCCGCGTTTGCCGACCCCAAGTCCAAGGTGGATGCATCCACAATAGGCGCCGATGCTGGCCAGCTCGCGGCCGAGTGCGCGGAGGTCTTGTGCAGCACGCCTCTGCCCGCAGCGCCGCGGCCCGGCACGCTGCTCGCGCGCAAGCCGTGGGGCCTGATGGGGGCAGCCGTCGGCATGCAGGCGTGGTTCCCAGCGACGGGCGCCCCAAAACTGCCGCGCCGTGACGCCGCGGGCGCCGAGCACGTGACGCGCGAGCAGCTGCGGCTGTGCCGGCAGGTGCGCGTGCACGCTGCATAGGAGATTGTTAGAAAAAGCACACCTCAGTGCACAGTAGTTACAGAAAGCGTGCGAGTAAGAGAGAGAGAGAGAGAGAGAGAGCAAGAGGCGGACTTTGTATGGCGGACCGCGCTAGGTAGGAGCCCTGGATGTGTAGGTTCTTTCTGGCCGTCATCATGGGAATCAGTGATTTCCTTTTCGGCTCTACACAGCCATTTGGCTGTATGCCGGCTGTACTTTGACCTTGCACACAGCTCAACACATCCAGTGGATTGTTGGTCTGACAAGCCCGCCATACAGAGCACGTGAAAACCTTTGAAATGTCTTATGTACGAGGACAAACGGTCAATAGGAGGTCACCGGTCAACGCGGTCAAAGCAAAAAATCCGGCTGTGGAATAATTAATTAAAAATCCTGAAAAGGAAATCACTGATGGGAATTCCATTTGACGGCGGATGAACTGCGCGCCAGCGAGAGGGGAATGGCCTCGATCGACACAACTATGATTTTTTGCCTCCCAGTGTTTGTTCTTCAGCGTTTGGAGCGAGATTTGGGAGCCATGGAGCCTGACTTTCAGTCGAATGGCTCCAGGAGATCAATCAAACATCCTGAAAACGAAATCACTGCCTCCTATGCACACGTGCGCGCGCGTGTATGCAGGTGGCCGGCCTCGACGGTTGGCTGAAGGCGGCGTGCGAGCAGGCCCCCAGCCAGCCTGCCAAGACGCTTGGGGGGGCGGGCACTGCCGCGCTGAGCGCCGCACGCGGAGGGGACCTGGAGATCCTCAAGCTGGCGCAGGCGGTGATCACTGGTGAGGGGCCGCATGCGCGCCTGCGCATGTCGTTATCGCAGTCGCACTGTTGCCTTTGCGGGGGTTGGCTCAAGGCCCGAATGAACACATGTTGTTGCGCCGTTGCGGGAAGGGGCCTGTAGGTCCTGAAGCTAGTGCAGGCGGGGATCACTGGTGAGGGGCCGCCTGCTCGCCTGCTCGCCTGCTCGCCTGCTCGCCTGCTCGCCTGCTCGCCTGCTCGCCTGCTCGCCTGCTCGCCTGAGCATGTCCTTGCTTATGCCATACTTACGCACAGTCCCCATGCACCCACCCCCACACGCGGTTTGGGCGGTTGGTATTATTTCGAAGAGTCTTGACGCCGCACCTGGTCAGGTTACGGGACTGTGGTCCCAACGCGGAACGGATTTAAGAGAACGGCGGCCTGGCTGCGTGCGCTCGAAGCGGACTGGGAGTCCCGCGCCCCGCGACGCTGCCCGACATATTGGGCCTGTAGGCAGGCCTCTGAGGACGCGTCGTCCCCCCTCCCCCCACAGGTCTCCATAGCAGGCTGCCATCACTGGGAACTGCGGCCACCGTGCTGCGCGCGCCGGGGCTGCTCTATGAAGTCATGGCGGCGCACCACTACGAAGGTACGGGGATGGGGCCGGGGATACCACGCTCTAAGCTCTAAGCCCTTATCCCTTATCCCTTCACCCTTCACCCTAATAGATGCCCAATGTATGTGCATGTGATATGCACATACAATATGCACATACAACATGCACTACCTGATGAATTTGGTACATCAGGTACCACATACAACTCTGCGTACTTACTTAAGTACGGCGTACCTAATTACGTACGCAGCACATGCAAACACTAAACCCTAAACCCTTCACCCTAAACCATCATCCTCAACCCTGAACCCTACACGCAGTCGTGTGTAGGGCATACGACCTGGTGATGATGGATTGTTCAGTCTGCTGGACACCACTAATAGGAGCACCCCTAGACAAGCTAGTGGGTGAGCTACGCCACAATCTAACTGCCACCCACTTCTGACGCCACCCGTCGCACCAAACAGTCGCAATTGTTGACCTCGTGACGTGCATGCTGGACTCCGAGCTAGGTCACAAGCCAGCTCCTACCCGCCTTCTGGCGCACCCTCGGAGCACCTCTTCAGCGCCCTGACCACGCGTGGCCACCTCCCCTACCACATCCACCACGCCTGAGGCGGCGCCTGAGGCGATCCATTCCATGGCGCGGATCAGGTGGCGCCTCAGGCGCTCCGACCGCCTCAGGCGCCAGCCACCGCCTGGGGCGCACCCCCGACCGTCTCAGACGTTATGACCGCATTCCATGGCGCGGATCAGGCGTTGGGATTTTGGTAGGGCTCTTGACGCCGCCCCTGTCGCACCTTTTTGACGCACCAAACAGTCGCGCTTCATGGCTCCTCGTGGCGTGCGACCCTGGGCTGGTGACCACACACCCTGCTCACACCCTGCTCACACCCTTCTCACACCTTGCTGACACCTCGCTGACACCTCGCTGACACCACACACACCCTGCATGTTGCAGTCGCGCTTCACCTGGCCACGTGCTGGCCTGGTGACCACACACCCTCCCCACACCCTGCCCGCACCCTGCTCACACCCTGCCTACACCCCTGCTTGCGACAGTGCGCTCCATCTGGCCACGTGCTGGGCTGGTGACCACACACCCTGCTCACACCCTGCTCACACCCTGCTCACACCCTGCTCCCACCACACGCCCTCCCCACACTCTGTATGTTGCAGTCGCGCTTCACCTGACCACTTGCTGGTGACCACCCACCCTGCTCACACCCTGCTCTCACCCTGCTCACACCCCTGCTTGCGACAGCCGCGCTCCACCTCGTGACGTGCGACCCTGGGCTGGTGGCGTGGACACACAGCCAGCCGCCGTACAGCTATCCACTCCAGGTGTGCGAATTTGAGGGTGTGGGGGGGGGACAGGTGCTCCTTGCCAGACAAGTCCATCAGAGACCGCTATTTGGGGTGGTCTAGCCGGCGGGAGCGGTAATCTATCGGCCGGGAGCCGGCGGTACTCTCGTACACTTGAGTGTGCTGGAGTGTCGGCGGGTGATCTCTGGTAGAAGAGTAGCCTGCATAGCTGGAAACCCCATTTGACTCGTGGCTTGTGGGGGGAGAGGAGAGAAAGTGTGGGAGAAGGGGGGGGACAGAAGTGCTTCTTCGGAGAGACGGCTATTCTACGCTTCGACTTGCGTTGGAAAGCTCGTAGCAGGGGTTATCCTATTGCTGGCGTTCTGGCATTGGGTGCAGGGAGCAGGCTATGTGGCTATGCCCCTCTTTTCACTCAGTCGAGCACAGAGGGTTCGAGGTACTGGGGCGAGCCAACATTTCCCCAGATTGTTAGCAAAACCACTGCCATACGGGCTGCCACTTCTGTGCACGGGCGCGGTGACGGCGGTCTGTGTGGCGCCGCAGATCAACATGCGGCGCCTGACAAATGTTACAGATGTAGGGAGGGAGGGACGGGGGTGAGATCGTCGCAGCAAGGGAGAGAAGGAGGGACAGGGAGAGAGAGGGAGAGAGAGGGAGAGAGAGGGAGAGAGAGGAGAGAGAGGGAAAGAGAGAGAGAGAGAGAGTGAGAGAGAGGGAGAGAGAGAGGAGAGAGAGGAGAGAAGAGGAGAGACAGGGAGAGAGGGAGAGGAGGAGAGAAGGGAGAGAGAGGGAGAGAGGGAGAGAAGGGAGAGAGAGGGAGAGAGAGGGAGAGAGGGAGAGAAGGAGACAGGAGAGAGAGAGAGAGAGGAGAGAGAGAGAGGAGAGAGGGAGGGAGGAGGAGAGAGAGGAGAGAGAGGGAGAGAGAGGGAGAGAGAGGGAGAGAGAGGGAGAGAGGGAGATGTCTGCTCTCTCTGTTCGTCTAAGACTAACCCTAAACACTTCGTCTAAGACTCACTGAGTCGGAGTAAGACGAGACGAAGAGAATGCGGAGTGGCAGCAGTTTGTCTTATATGTTAATGTGTGTCTCGCCCGATCAGTCATCTACAATCTAAATATCTCCGATTAAACAGGAAACTGTACAGAGTGAAAGAGAGAGAGAGAGGGAGAGGGAGAGGGAGAGCCGTGACTGTCTGACTCTCAGACTGTCTGACTATCAGGCTGCCTTCTGCCTGGTAGGAGTCCGCGTCGCTGTGAGGGTCAAACCCCACTGCACTGCACATCCACCCATCCACCCACCCACCTACCCATCCACCCATCTACCCGCCCACATAGGTCGCGCTCAAGGCCGGAGCGGGCGTGCCGCTGCCGCTGCTGCTGGAGCTATGGAAGGACGTGGGCGACAAGGTAAGAGACCAAAGCAGCCAGGCATGCGGAGATCAATACATGCATGCATTGGGGGGTGAGAAGAGGTGGTGCCAAATGTTTGGGGCGCGGTACCCAATTTGGGCGGCGTGCTGCTGCCACGGCTGCTGGAGCTGTGGAAGCACACGGGCGACAACGTAGGCCAAAGCAGCGGGCCACAGCCACAGCGGGGGCAGAGCAATGGGGAGATGAGCGTGCAGCCGCTGCTGTTGCATCTGTGGAAGGACACGGATAACCAGGTAGGCCAAAGCAGGGGCTGAAGCAGGGTCTTAAGCAACAGTGTGTGTGTGTTTGGGGGCTCGATTAACGGAGGCACGTTCTTGTCGCCGAGCCCTGGACCCAGCAATGCGGCGCTGCTGGTGACGAGGATCTCCGTGCCGCTGACGAGCGGGGTAAAATACGACTGGCCCGGCTCCTGCTAGACTGCCCCTCGGTGGAACACTTCAGGAGCGGCTTGCCCGGCGCTGCCATGGCTTGGCGAGTAGCCGCGGCGCTGCCGCGGCCCGTGCTGGGAGACGGCCCTTATCCTCCCCCCATGCAGGACGCCATGCAGCACCGATCTCGACGAGTTGATCGACGAGCGGAGGAGCTGGCGCCCGTCAATGCATGCTGGACATTGGTCAAGATGGCTGCCCGTGGAGGCGGGCTACCATCACGGCTTCAGCGGTGGCGACCGCCGAGGCAACACAGAGTAAATCCGCTTCACCAATCGCAGCGTTCGTCACCGCGCTCATCCTCGGGGTCGCTCGTCTGCCGGTGACTGGCGTTGGAAGGTCTTCAGGCAGCCTCAATGACAACTCTGTCGTCCATGCACCCCTGGAGGGTGGGACCTGGCCATGCATGAGGCATGGGGCGCCGGCTGAGCCCCATGCAAACGAGAGCTGGACAGCCATGCACTGCCAGGCGGGGACCGTTCCAGTCAGCGCCAGTCGGCTCTGCCGGCTTGACTGGCCACAAGGCCACTACTGTGACCCTGAGGAAGGTCCTCTTCTATATGCTCCTTGCCAGACATGTCTCTCAGAGACCGCTGTTTGGGGTAGTCTAGCCGGCGGGAGCGGTAGTCTATCGGCAGGGAGCCGGCGGTACTCTAGTACTTAAGTGTGCTGGAGTATCGGCGGGTGTCTCTAGTAGAAGAGTAGCCTGCTTAGCTGGAAACCCCGTGTTACTGTTGCTGTGTGTGTGTGTGCGGAGGGGGAGTGCTGCTGCCGCTGCTGCTGGCGCTGTGGAAGCACAGGGGCGACAACGTGTGTCAACAAAGCCGCGGGCCACAGCCACAGCAGGAGGGCAGAGCAATAGGGAGATGAGCGTGCAGCCGCTGCTGCTGCATCTGTGGAAGGACACGGATAACCAGGTAGGCCAAAGCAGGGGCTGAAGCAGGGTCTTAAGCACCAGGGTGTGTGTGTGTGCGGAGGGGGGGTGCTGCTGACGCTGCTGCTGGCGCTGTGGAAGCACACGGGCGACAACGTGTGCCAACAAAGCCGCGGGCCACAGTCACAGCAGGGGGGCAGAGCAATAGGGAGATGAGCGTGCAGACGCTGCTGCTGAACCTGTGGAAGGACACGGATCACCAGGTAGGCCAATGCAGGGGCTGCGCCAGGGTCTAAAGCAACAGGGTGTGTGTGTGTGTGTGGAGGAAGCGTGCCGCTGCCGCTGCTACTGGGGCTGTGGAAGCACACGGGCGACGTGTGCCAACAAAGCAGCGGGCCATAGCCACAGCAGGGGGGGCAGAGCAATGGGGAGATGAGCGTGCAGCCGCTGCTGCTGCATCTGATGAAGGACGCGGGTTACCAGGGCTTTTTCCAGGGCTTCATATCACCTCGCCACTTGACCACCCATCAACTCCGTACCGCCCCCTCACCGCCACCTCATCAACAGAGAAACGCCAACGGTGATATGGTCTACTTCCATGGCTTCACTCCACCTCGTCACTTGAGCACCGCCCATCGCTGCCGTACCACCACCACCTCACCACCACCTTGCCTCTTCCTTCACAGAGGAAGACGCCAACGGCAATCTGGTCTACTTCCAGGGCTTCACGCCACCTTGTCACTTGAGCACCGCCCATCGCCACGGTACCACCACCACCTCACCACCATCACCACCTCACCACCACCTTGCCTCCTCCTTAACAGAGAAACACGCCAACGGCGATCTGTTCTATTTCCAGGGCTTCACTCGACCTTGTCACTTGACCACCACCTAACCGCCACCTCACCCACCGCGCCTCCTCCTCAACAGAGAAACGCCAACGGCGACCTGGTCTACTTCCAGGTCTTCACCCCGTACGACGCGGCGCGTGTGGCGATTGAGCTCGGGCGCGCAGACTTCCTCGGAGAGGTACGAGTCCCAAGTACTTGCTCACAGAGGCGGTGGGGTGTTAGAGCGACTCTGCACCGAAGGGCGCAATGTGGAGCTGTGTACAATCACGACGCACAATCACGACGCACTCGACCATCACGCCAAGCACGCACGCCAGTTCTGGCGACCAGACTGAACCGCGTTACACCCTAAACTGGTGTAACGTCCCCATGCATGCATGCACGTCCCCAGCCCTATTTAAGCCTCAAAACTCACCCCTAAACCATGCTTGAACCACGACCCCAAGCTGACCCAATGCACGCACAGGTGCTCCATGGTCTCCGCCTTGGAAACGGCTTCCCGCTCGACAATCTCGCCAAATGGACTGTCAACCCTAGTCCCTAAAGCCTATTACCCCAACCCTGCTTAACCCACAGCACTCACCCCTAGACCATGCCTGATTTTGATGGATGTTACAGTGGTGGTGTGTGACGCACCTGCATGCCTAAACCATGCCCCCATGCATGCACAGGTGCTCCATGACCTCCGCCCCGGAAACGGCTCGCCCCCCCCTCTCCACCACCTCGCCAAATGGACTGTCGACCCTAGTCCCTAAACCCTAAATGATAAATATTACCCCAACCCTATTTAAACCACAAAACTCACCCCTGAACCATGCCTAAACCACGACCCCATGCTGACCCCATGCACGCACAGGTGCTCCATGATCTCCGCCTCGGAAACGGCTTCCCGCTCGACCACCACGCCAAGTGGGCGATCCTGCCGATGTCGCCGACGCTCATGCTCTCGGCCGCGCTCGACGTGCCTGGAGGCGGCATGCTGAAGTGGGTTTAAGGTTTAGGATTGAGGGCGCAGCAAAGGAACAGGCGAAAGATTAACAAAAGAACAAAGCAAAACAAGAGCAAAACAAAGCAAGACCAACGCAAGTGCAACTCGTGTACGTGCGTGCATGAACTGAGGCGGCACTCATCACCAGACAACATCAAAGTAGCATCGTCAAGGAGCATCCTGCCAATGGCCTGATCCCGCCCACGCGACGCCCCCCACCCCACCACACCACACGCCCACAGGATCGTGCTAGAGGAGGCGCGCGAAAGGCTGGCAATTGAGGTACCCTCCAGGTGCGTCCTTGTAGGGTTGAGGGTTTTCAGTTTCAGGGTGTGGGGGTTTAGAACTTAGGGTTTATGGTTTCAGGTTCTAGTTGTCAGGGTCTGTTGAGGGTGAATGGTTCAGGTTTAAGGATCATGGGTCAAGGGTCAAGGGTCAAGGGTTTAGGTGAAGGGTCAAGGGTCTAGGGTCAAGGGTCAAAAGTCAAGGGTGAATGGTTTAGGTGAAGGGCGAAGGGTCGAGGGTCAAGGGTCAAGGGTCAAGGGTCAAGGGTCAAGGGTCAAGGGTCGAGGGTCGAGGGTCAAAAGTCAAGGGTGAATGGTTTAGGTAAAGGTTGAAGGGTCGAGGGGCAAGGGGCAAGGGTCGAGGGTCGAGGGTCAAAAGTCAAGGGTGAATGGTTAAGGTAAAGGGTGAAGGGTCGAGGGGCAAGGGGCAAGGGGCAAGGGTCGAGGGTCGAGGTTCGAGGGTCAAAAGTCAAGGGTGAATGTTTTAGGTAAAGGGTGAAGGGTCGAGGGGCAAGGGTCGAGGGTCAAAAGTCAAGGGTGAATGGTTTAGGTTAAGGGTGAAGGGTCAAGGGGCAAGGGTCAAGGGTCAAGGGTCAAGGGTCGAGGGACAAAAGTCAAGGGTGAATGGTTTAGGTAAAGGGTCAAGGGTCAAGGGTCAAGGGTCAAGGGTCAAGGGTCGAGGGTCGAGGGTCAAAAGTCAAGGGTGAATGGTTTAGGTAAATGGTGAAGGGTCGAGGGGCAAGGGGCAAGGGGCGAGGGGCAAGGGGCAAGGGGCGAGGGTCGAGGGTCAAAAGTCAAGGGTGAATGGTTTAGGTAAAAGGTGAAGGGTCGAGGGTCAAGGGTCAAGGGTCAAGGGTCAAGGGTCAAGGGTCGAGGGTCAAGGGTCGAGGGTCGAGGGTCAAAAGTCAAGGGTGAATGGTTTAGGTAAAGGGTGAAGGGTCGAGGGGCAAGGGTCGAGGGTCGAGGGTCAAGGGTCGAGGGTTACGGTTACGGGTCACGGGTCACATGTTTACAGGTTGCGGATTGCAAGGGCGCACGCGTGGCAGGGCCCGGTTACACACAGCCACTCATATTAAACCACCCCTTTGTACACGCGTGACGGCCGCATGCCCATGTGGCAGGTTGAGAAGTTGATGGTCAGTGATTTTGCTATGGGATCCTGGGAGGCACTGGGAGCCATTTGGCTTCTGACGATCCCATCAGATACAGCTCAACCAACCAAATTGCTTGATGGTCTGACGATCCCATCAGGTAGATCTTGTCAGGAGCTTGAAAACGCCATATATTTGATGGTCAACGGTCAAGGCTAAGGCAGCGGTCAAGGCGGTCAACGGGACGTTGGTTGCACGCCGGCTCCAAGAACATAACAAAAAAACTGAAAACAAAATCACTGTTTATGCTCCCCATCTGCCCGTCGAGAATTTGCCCTCCGAATAAAGCACCAATGCCCTGCGTGCACGCGCGCGCGACACACGCATGCACTCTCTCTCTCTCTCTTTCTCTCTATCTCTCTGTGTGCACACACGCACACGCTCACCCACATACACACACGAACACGCACACACACGTACACACACACACACGTTGGTGGGCCGACGCACGCTCTGGCACGCACACACACAGACGCACAAACACGCACGCACGCACGCGTACACACACACACAACCAACCAACCAACCAAGCGTTACATGAGGCCGTCCGCATGCACCGGCAATGCCTGTACTACTAACAGCAATACACCCCGGCAATTGTTACGAAGTCTGACCCGTGCACTGGGATGTCTTTCGAATGGCGGGTGACCAACCAGCGCCTGAATCGAGTGGATAGTATCCTTGGTTTGGGGGGGTCTGGGGGGGGCTGCCACTCTGGCCAACCAACTTCAACTAGGGTTGCCACTCTGGCCAACCAACTACAACTTGGGTTGCCACTCTGGCCAACCAACTTCAACTTCAATCGCAGCGTATCATCTCCCCATGGGCCGATTAATTCCATGGGCGATAGTCGGGGTTGTCCGTCGTGCAATGTACACGTCGCCGCAACTACTAGATCCGTTCGGCCGCGGCCTGCTAGACTGAGTTTTCGTTGGGCAGGCCATGAGGACGTCGGATCAGCTCCTTGGACCGATGACACACACACACACACACACACACACGCGCGTGCGCACGTTGGTGGGCCGACGCACGCTCTGGCTCCACGCCCTGCAGGATCTACGCCGACAACTCGGATGCACTTCTGTCGTGGATGCACGCGTGGACGAGCAAGTCGCGGTGCGTGCGTGTGTGTGTGTGTGTGTGTGCATGTGTGTGTGTGGGTGTGTGTGTGTGTGTGTGTGGATGCACGCGTGGACGAGCAAGTCGCGGTGCGTGCGTGTGTGTGTGTGTGTGTGTGTGTGTGTGTGTCTGTGTGCGTGTGTGTGGATGTTTGTAGATGCACGCGTGGACGTGCAAGTCGCGGTGCGTGCGTGTGTGCGTGTGTGTGTGTGTGTGTGCGTGTGTGGGGGGGGGGGCGGGGGAGGCGGGTGCGGGAAGCGGGGGGGGCGGGGGCGGACGAGCAAGTCACGGTTCGTGCGTGTGTGTGTGTGTGTGGGGGGGGGGGGCGGTATGGGGGGATGCACGCGTGGACGAGCAAGTCGCGGTGTGTGCGTGTGTGGGTGTGCGTGGGTGTGGGTGTGGGTGGATGCACGCGTGGACGAGTAAGTCGCGGTGCGTGCGCATGTGTATATGCGTGTGTTTGTATGCGTGTGTGTGCGTGGAGGTGGGGGGGGTTACGGGGGTGCGGGGGCATGGACGAGCTAGTCGCGGTGCGTGCGTGTGTGTGTATGCGTGTGCATGTGTTGCGAGGCGGGGGGGGGGCGTGGATGCACGCGTGGACGAGCAAGTCGCGGTGCGTGCGTGTGTGTGTGTGAACGTGTGTTGGGGGGAGGGGGGGCTGGGTGGGGGCGGAACGAGCAAGTCGCGGTGTGTGCGTGTGTGTGTGTATGCGTGTGTGTGTGGGGAGGCGGGGGGGGGCAGGGGGGGGCGTGGACGAGAAAGTCGCGGTGTGTGCGTGCGGTACCCGGCTGTCCGTCGTGAGTTCAACCTCCAGCTGTCCGATCGCTTTGGGCTGCTGGAGGCCGTGCCACCCGAGGGTGCTGATGCCCAGGCGGAGTACGACGCGATGGCTGCTGCCATTCGCGAGGTGGCCACCAACCACCTCGCTCCACGCGGCAGCCGCCGGCGGCGCGGCTGGCAGTTCACTCTGTCGCAGCGCACCCTCCGGCTCATGGACGCCCGGCAGCGCACGCACTCGGCATGGCTCAGGAGCAAGTCTGCTGCTGCCAAACGAGAGCGCAACCGCGCCAACCGCGCGGCCGACGCAGCTGTGCAGAGAGACAGGGAGAGGTGGCAGGTCATCGGCCAGCAGGTGGCGGACGCGCAAGACATGCTACGCAAGAAGAATCTGCGCCAGTTTTCGCGCGCGTGCGACAGGCTGGCGGGCCGCAGCCGCAGCCATCAGACCCCACCTGCCATGCGGGACGTCTCAGGCGCGCTGCACAGCGGTCCAGACGGGGTGCTGAAGGCCATGACAGAGTCATTCGACAAGCTATACGGCGGGGAGACCAAGCTCAGCGACGAGACCCTGAACCAGCTGGAGAACGATGAAGCGGTGTTTGAGCTCACACGCGCCACAGAGGTGGACGAGGCGCACGGGCGCCCCCCTGACCTGGCTGAGACGGAGGCGTGTGTGCGAGCGTTGCGCTCGGCCGCCGCTCCGGGCGGTGACCAGCTGGACGCCATGCTGTTGCGGTGCCCACCTGCCATCGCATGGCTCCACCGGGTCATCATCGCCGTATGGCGGTCGGGGAGAGCCCCGAGGGAATGGAAAACTGCTATTATCACACCGTTATATTAGGGGAAGGGTCCGCGTGACTCCCCTGGTAACTACCGCGGTATAAGCCTTCTCTCTATTGCCGGGAAAGTGTACGCTGCCATACTTCTGCACCGCGTCTCCACGCAGGTTGATGGTCAGTTGCATGAGGCTCAGTGTGGTTTCAGAAAAAGCAGAGGCACTGTTGATGCGATTTTTACTCTGCGCTCGCTGAGCGCGGCACATGCCGAGTACAAACAATGCATGGCTGTGGCATTTGTCGACTATTCTAAAGCTTACGATTGCATAAACCGTGCGGCACTGTGGAGAGTCCTTAGATTATATAGTGTTCATCCGCATATTATTGATCTGTTGGAGGATCTTCACACCAACACCGCAGCTGCCGTGCGGCTGGCTGGGAAAATCGGGCACGAATTCCCCGTGTCGTCTGGTGTGCGACAGGGGTGCGTCATTGCTCCTGTGTTGTTCAATGTTTTTATTGACCACATAGTGAAAAAGGCGCTAGACATGATGCCAGAGGGGGCTGGCGTGTCAGTCGTGACCCGAGCCGGCGGCTCTGTGTTGTCGTCGTCGGTTGAGCGCATAGTAATGCTGATGTATGCCGACGATTTATGTTTGTTCTCGCATGACCCAGCTCAGTTGGCGCTTATGCTGAAAATCCTTGACAAAGTGTCCTCTAGCTTTGGCATGCAAATCAACGCCGCCAAGACAGAAGTGATGATTTTGCCAGCAGATTTCGTCGCGGATCTGCCCACGTTTGCGCTGACTGGTGGTGAAGTGAAGACCGTCTCTGCATTTAAGTATCTAGGGAGTTGGATAACCCAGAGTGGTGGTGTGGAAAAGGAGATCGGTGTGCGTGTCGGTCGCGCGCTGGGCGTGTTTGCGTCTTTTGATAAGATTTGGGCCAGCAAGAAGATGCAAGTGCAGTCTAAGATGCGGGTTTACAACACTTTCGTGCTGCCCCACTTTCTGTACGGCTGCGAAACATGGGCCCCTACTAAAACACAACTGACTCGATTGGAGGTTGCCCACTCTAACTGCCTTCGTCGCATTCTGGGCGTGCGCCTGGTCGACCGGCACAGATTAACTTATGTTCGGCAGGCGTGCGACACTGAGCCAATTGAGAGCCTTGTGGCAAAGCGATCAATGCAGTGGCTAGGCCATGTGATGCGCATGCTAGCTTCTCGTCTTCCTCGTACGACTTTTGACTGCACAATGGATGTGGCTCGACAGCAAGGCTGGCCTCCAGCCTCCTCCCGAAACTATTTTCTTAAGCTACTGATTCAGCAGCTAGGCGAAACTGGTGGCACTCGTTCTGATTGGAAGACTTTTTTGGAAACGGCGTTTGAGCGTGCTCAGGATAGGGTTAGGTGGAGAGCCGTGGTGTACGGTCCGGCTGCCCCCCAGGCGCCGGCCCCTCCACCACGGCGGTCAAGTAGATTGGCAAGTGCCACTTGACCCCCTATCCCCTGGAAGCAGTTAGGACCTATTTTGGAGGCGTCGCACAATAGCTCTCCTTTTTGCTCTGGGACTACACGTCGGCAGGCAGCCGGCTGGTGGCTACCGCCCCTCACAAATAATTGTTAGGGCCAGAACTGGACTTTGGTCTAGGCGGTGGTACTAGGACTAAGGGTAGTCTTTGCTGGAAAGCCGATGTAACTGTAACTGTGCGTGTGTGTGTATGCGTGTGTGTGTGGGTTTTTGCGGAGGCGGTCTGGGGGCGAGGTGGGGGGGGGTGTAGGTGTGTGTGTGGGCGTGGCCGTGGCCGTGGCTTTGGTTGTGGCCGTGGCCGTGGCCGTGGCCGTGGCCGTGGCCGTGGCCGTGGCCGTGGCCGTGGCCGTGGCCGTGGCCATGGCCGTGGCCGTGGCCGTGGCTGTGGCCGTGGCCGTGGCCGTGGCCGCGCACGTGTGCGTGTGCGCGTGTGTGTGTGCGTGTGTGCGTGTGCGTGTGCGTGTCGACGGCCGCGTGGCCTCCATCTGGTTGCTACAACCCTAAACCCCGACCCGTAAACCCTAAACCATACAAGTCCAGCAAGACGCCCCCTTCCTCATTCCAGATGCGTCCCTCATTCCACAACAGGGAGGCGTCCCCTGTATCAGTAGCAGTAACAGTAACATCGGTTTTCCAGCAAAGACCACCTTCTAGTTTTATTACCACAGCCTAGGCCCAAGTCCAGTTCTGGCCCTAACAATCACTTGCGAGGGGCGGTAGCCACCAGCCGGCTGCCTGCCAACGCGTAGTCCTCGAGCAAAAAGGAGAGCTATCATGCGACGCCCCTGACCTTAACCCTAAACCTAAAACCATGATAATGCTGTTGGATGTTGTGCAACATGCCTGCACAGGCCCTGAGGGATACTTCTAAAGGCGTATAATAAGACCGTGCTTGGTGTGTAGGGCCCAAGCACCTTAATGAGATGGCCGGCTGCTGGTGTTAGGGAAGCCCCACTCTGCAAAGAGCGTGGGCGCACCCTCAGGTCCCCTACCGCAGCGGCAGCAACCGCTTGTTGAAGTAGGTGTGCGCATATGGGGAAAAAACACAACCCCAGCCCTCCAGCCCTCCAACCATGTACCCTGTACCTGCCCTGTACCCTGCAGGTCCAAGGCGCCCTCTCCTGCAATCTACAACTACGAGATGGCGACGGGCGAGTGGCCCGCGCCTGTGGCCTTCTCCTCGGCGTCGCTCAAGCGCAGCTGGCCGCAGGTCGGAGAGCTCTTCTGCATGTGAGTGTGGGGGTCTTGGAAAATATGTATAAATGAATGGATGAATCAATCAATCAATCAATCAATCAATCAATCAGTTAAGAATGCATAAAGATGCGAACCAATTGGTGTGCTGCGCATGACAGGGGGGTGCTTTGCAGCTGGCCGGAGGTTTTAGAGCCCTTCTACATGCGAGTATCGGGTCCAAGTGTAGAGATTGTAATGGTGATGCATGGCATGCATGAATGGATGCGCACCGAGTGGAGGCGTCACACAATAGGTCTCCTTTTTGCTCTGGGACTCAACACGTTGGCAGGCAGCCGGCTGGTGGATACCGCCCCTCACAAGTAGTTGTTAGGGCCAGAACTGGACTTGGGTCTAGGCGGTGGTACGAGGACTAGAAGGTAGTCTTCGCTGGAAAGCCGATGTTACTGTTATTGTTACTGCACCGAGTGGTGCGCCGCGCATCAGAGGGTGCTGCTTGTCCGCCCCTGGTGTCGCTGTAGCCAGAAACCTGACCCCTGAAGCCCTGAAGCGTGAACCCTGAAACCTTGAAATGCCCAACACCTCATCAGGTCCTTGCACCCCTGCAGCATGATGGCACGCGGCTGCTTGGACGCGGTCTTAGCCAGAACCCTGAACCCTGAACCCTGAACCCTGAACCCTGAACCCTGAACCCCCAAACCTTGAAATGCCCAACACCTCATCTGAACCTTGCACCCCTCAGCATGCTGGCGCGCGGCTGCGTCGACGCGGACTTAGCCAGAAACTTGGACCCTGAACCCTAACTAAACCCTGAACCCTGAACCGCCAACGTGCTGCTGGGGCTGGGGGGCAAGGTGTGTGTGTGTTTGTGCGTGCGTGTGTGCATGCTTGTGTGTGTGCTTGCGTGTGTGCGTGCACATGGTGTGCTTGCTTGTGTGCTTGCACATGGTTGAGGCCGCGGGCTCAAACGTGCTGCTGGGGCTGGGGGGCAAGGTGTGGCGGGGTGGGGGTGGGGTGGGGTGTGGAGGGCGTGTGTGTGCGTGTGTGTGTGCGTGCATGTGTGCGTGCGTGCTTGCGTGTGTGCGTGCTTGTGTGTGTGCGTGTTTGTGTGCGTGCGCATGGCTGAGGTCGCGGGCGCCAACGTGCTGCTGGGGCTGGGGGGCAAGGTGTGTGTGTGCGTGCTTGTGTGCGTGCGTGTTTGTGTGCTTGCACACGGCAGGGGTCGCGGGCGCCAACGTGCTGCTGAGGCTGGCAAGGCGTGCTCTCTCGTTGTCTCTCTTTCGCTCTGTCTCGCTTTCCCTCTCTCCCCCCTCTCTCGCATTCTCTATGTCCCTGTCTCTCTCGCCCCCCCCTCTCTCTCCCACTCTCACTCTCACGCGCGCACGCGTGTGTGCGTGTTCACATGTCGACGCTTTTGTTTGTATGTGCGTGCGCTCTTGTATGGCGGAAGTGTGGGCGCCAACGCGCTGCTGCTCGTTATCTTGCGCAACTAGCCCCACAACACACACGCGCTCACACACACGCACATGCGCTCACGCACACGCACGCACACACACACACACCAGGGCCGTGCAGGAGGGAGGTGGTTAACGTCCGGGAAACCGGACGTGGGGTGGCGCCTGCGTCCGGGTCTGGCTGGCCATCCGGAAGTGTGAAAAGTGTGGACCTTCACACTTTTTCTTTCTTTTTTGCAGTGCCTCTGTCTCTCCCTGTCTACATCAGCCCCTCGACCATCAAAAAGCCTGATTATTCATGCTGCCAATTTATATGTACAAATCCAGTACAAAGCGTGTTGATTCTCGGTGTTTTTCTGTTTTCGTATGTAAGGACACGTGTGTCTGCGCCCTCTGCGCACGCGTGCGTAGCCCTTCCCAGTCGTTGTCCTCATACGGAATGGCATTTTGTGCAGTCTATGACAAACAAAAGCTGGCTTGAGTCCACGCTGGCCCAGACGAGTTGTTGCACATGGCGCACGCATGCATGCAGTGGTGATGATGAGTTTGTTACAATCCACTTCGGCAGTGGGGGCCGGGGCGCAGCCTGTCTGGTGGTTGTGTTACAGCCAGTGATACATTGTGTCTTAGTCTAGATAGTGGCATGATCTGCTGCAGCAGAGCCAGGCAGGGGAGGGATCTTGGCGGTCACACTTGAATCAAGCGACAGTGTGACCAACCACCGCGCCTCTTCCGCATCACGGCCCTTGGCGCGCGATGCGAACTGATGAAATGCTGGTCGCGAGAGGTGCCGGAGGCCAGAGGAGAGGAGAGGAGAGGGCCCGGGGGAGAAAAACGGACGGAGGCAAAAAATGGCGTCCGGCTTGCCGGACGGGGCCCTGCGGGCCCCAGCGTTGACGTCCGGAAAACCGGACGGAGCCTGCCGCGCGCGTCCGGATGGCCGCCCCTTCGGACGCCCCGAAGGGACGCGTTGGCGTCCGATCCGGACCCGTTTGAACGGCCCTGACACACACACACACGCACACACACAGGCGTACCTGAGCAGCGGCCCAGTGGACATTCTCGAGGGGCTATACCTGGTTGCACCACGCGCAAAGAGGGCGCACCAGGCCAAGAAGGAGTGGGACGAAGCGGAGAAACAGGCGGGTTGGTAGCTGCATGGTAGCTGAATGGTGGCTGCATGGTAGCTGCATGGTAGCTGCATGATAGGCTGCATGGTAGCTGCATGGTAGCTGCATGGTAGCTGCATCCACCCGCTTGGGTGCAAAGGACTGGTCAATCGACCGCACACACACAGACAGAAACACAAACACACACACACACGCACACGCACACGCACACGCACACGCACGCACAGGGCGGCCCCGGCACGCGCGGCAACGCTGTGCGCCTTACGTCCGACATCAACCCGCTTGAGTGCACAGGACTCGTCAATCGACCACACACACAAACACACAAACACAAACAAACACATGCACGCACGCACACACACACACACACACGCACACGCACACGCACGCACAGGGCGGCCCCGGCAGGCGCGGCAACGATGTGCACCTTACTTCAAAAACACACACAAACACATGCACGCACACACACACACGCACGCACACACACACACACACACACGCACGCACGCACGGGGCGGCCCCGGCACGCACGGCAACGCTGTGCACCTCGCGTCCTGCATCCACCCGCACCTGCTTGAGTGCAAAGGACTGGTCAATCGACCACACACACATAAACATACGCACACACATGCACACACAACACACACGCACGCACAAGGCGGCCCCGGCACGCGCGGAAACGCTGTGCGCCTCACGTGTACACACAAACAAACACACACGCACACACTCACGCACACTCACGCACACTCACGCACACACTCAAAAAACTTCAAGTGGTGTCAAAATCGTCGGGGGCTCCCGCCCCGACGCCGCCAATGGCGGACCAACTGGGCTGACAGGGTGCTGCTGCAGCGTGAGCGACTCTGGGTTTTGGAAAATCGGCTATGTCGCCGATTTGCCCTGATCCAGAGCGCTAGTGGCTGATTGAGGCACGGCGTCATACGGCAGGCAACTGCGAGGCATGCGGGGACGGAGGGCGGGCTGCTGGCAGGAGTCGGCGCCGCCATCGTCGGTACCCCCACGCAGCCACGGGCACCGGCACCGGGCAGAGGCTGCAGCTACGCTACAGCCAGGGAACCGGCTATGGGCATCGGCTATTGATTGACATCGGCTAAGGCTTCGGCTACGGCTAGGGACATCCTGCATCTGCACTCACATCGCATAGGCTACACGTCCGCCCTCAGGGCATCTGCATCTGCATCGGCCACGGCTACGGCCACGGCTCCTGACATCGGCTGCGGCGACGGCTTCGGCCTACGGACTGCAGCTACGGCACGAATCGCGGGGCACTTCAGTGACCTGCATGGAGGGTCTCCATGCAGGGCGAATCTTACTTGCATGAGACACATGACGACGGAGGTGCACTGGCAGCAAGCGCCCTCGCAGCGCAAGCGCCATGCATAGAGGCTGGCGGCATGTCGGGCGTGCGCCACGTGATGAACGGAGGAGGAGGAGGGTGGCCAGGCTGGCTCCCCCGAACAGAGACGCACGGCGCGACCACATGTACTAGAGCTAGTGGGATGGACACAGTCAATGTGTATCCACTGAGTGGACTAGTGCGGGTGATAGTATCTGCCTGCATCAGGGATTGAGTGCGCAAGCACAAGTCTAATACGCCATTAAAGGCGTCCAACAAGACTGTAAAATCGACCACTCACACACACACACACACACACACACACAGGGCGGCCCCAGCACGCGCGGCAACGCTGTGCGCCTGGCCTTGTGCATCCACCTGCTGGCGTTCGGGCTGCTGCCAGATGCGCCGCTCGGCAGCAGCGTGGCACAGCAGACGCTCGCGCTCGTGCACGGTGTGTTTCACGTCTAGGGTGGTCCGGTTTTAGATTTCTGGTGTAGGGGCCCCTACTAAGGGCTTTGCTGTTGCCAGCTGCTCCGCTTGGGAGCAGCGTGGCATAACAGACGCTCATGCACGGTGGGTTTGGGCAAGCCGCCCCATGCCTGCCTGCTCATGCGCCTCCCCATCTGCCCCATGCCTGCCTCCCCATGCACTATCTGCCCCATGCCTGCTATCTCTATGCGCCATCTGCGCCATGGCCTGCCTCCCCATGCGCCATCTGCCCCTATGCCTGCCTCATGCCTGCCTCATGCGCCATCTGCCCCATGCCTGCCATCTCATGCGCCATCGGCTGCCTGCACCTTGCAGGTGGCAAGCTGCAGCCTGCCGCGCTCGCCGCGCCCGCTGCGGACACGCTCGCGCGCGCACAGATGGCGGTGCGCCTGGCCCTCGTGGCCGCGTGCGGAGTGCTGACCTTGGAGGTGAGAAGGGAGAGAAGAGAAGGGAGAAGAGAAGAGATATAGGGGAGAAGGGAGGGGGCGGAGGGGGGTGGGAGGGGGGCAGCGGTGCTGCGTGCGGGGTTGCTGACCTTGGATGTGAGAAGAGAGGGGAAAGGAGGAGGGAGAGGAGGGAGAGGAGGGAGGAAGGGGGGAAGTGATGCAAGGTTTAGATGCACGCGGGGACTGACTGGCGTTACGGCGTATGTTTTGGTTTACCCCCCACAGCGCAGCGGACTCCTTCCAGGTGGCCAGTCTGTTTCCATCAGGTGTCGCGCCTAGCGCCGACGCACGTCCAAACACATCATGACTGTTGGTCCGCAGACTGAAAAATCCGTCCTCATGCGATGCCGGCGTCTGGAACAGTGATTCCCCTGCGAGCCGTATACCGCTCCGAGCCGGATTTCCCTTTTCCCAGAAAACCACCACACACTAAGTGGGAGAGGGCGTGGAGCGGTGCGTTGGAAAGCTCGTGCCGAGAGCAGCCCAACGGCATGCGTTGCATGAATACCCGCTGTGTATTGTGCCTGGTATGAGCGGTCAAAGTTGCTGGAGCCGGCAAAAAACTAATTAGTAAAATCCTTCCCAGGTCTGGAAGACCGCCTAACGAGGCAGCTCCCTCCCTCAATCCCACGCCCCGAGGCCTCGTACTGTAAACTGCACACTGTTAATTGTGCCAACAGTGCAGGTTGCCCCGCGCGCGCCAACACAGTCTTATGCACCAGAAGTGGTGTCCCGCAGACTGCAGTAAAGTCCAGCATCATGCGGCGCCTGCTTACTTGTTGCTTGTTACTTGTGACACTGCAGGTGGCCCCGCCCGCGCCTGCGGGCGGCGACGACAGGGCCAGGGGCGGTGCCAAGGGCAAGAAGGGCAGCCTGCTAAGCTGGAGACCGCGTCTTTACTTGTTGCTTGTAACTTGTACCACTACAGGTGGCCCCGCGGGCGGACGACAAGGCCAAGGGCGGTGCCAAGGGCAAGAAGGGCGGAGAGGCCACGGCCGCGGCCGCGCAGCCGCTCATGCTCGATGTGCCGCTGCTGGAGGCATTCCGTGCGGCGCTGCTGCAGCTGAGCGTGCCGCTGGAGGTGCGTTTTGTGTGTTTAATGGTGATTGTTTTGGGGGGGGTACACTGAGCAGGAGCAGACCAGGAGTAAGAGTGTTTGTTGAGAGTTGGTTTTTGTTGGTTTTCTCTGTGTGTGTGTTTTGTGCTCTTGTCGGTCGCTCTGGATGAATGGATGGGTGGACGGGGTAGTTCCAGTCGGCGCTGCTGCAGCTGAGCATGCCACTGGAGGTGCGTGTTTGTTGTTTAATGGTGTTTTGGGGGGGGGGGGTAGACTGACCAGGAGTGTTTGTTGAGTGTTGATTGTTGTGGGTTTGCTTGTGCGTGTTTTTTGTGCTTTGGTAGGTCGCTCTGGATGAATGGATGGGTGGATGGGGTGGTCACGGTCGGCGCTGCTGCAGCTGAGCGTGCCACTGGAGGTGCGCTGCGTTGGGAAACTGATGTGTTTCCATTAATCCTATGCTCTGATCACTTTGGATGGATGGATGTATGAGATGGTTGCGGTCGACGCTGCATGCAGCTGCGCGTGCCGCCGGAGGTGTGTTATCAGGTCGTGACTATCTGAGCGGTTTTAGTCCGCGCTGCGCTGCGGAGCGTGCCTGGAGGCGTGGGTGTTCTTGCCATGCGCTTGGGGCTGTGTCTGTCTCGGACGCTCTCCACATGATATGCTGTGTTTGCTCTGAAGAGCTGGCTACCGCCCCTCACAAGTAATTGTTAGGACAGGAAGTGGACTTGGGTCTAGGCGGTGGGTGGTACTAGGACTAGAAGGTAGTCTTCGCTGGAATGCCTATGTAACTGTTGCTTGCTCTGACGAGCGGTCACCACCACATGCGTGGCGCAGGAGTGGGCGGCAGTCGTGGCCGTGCGCGAGGCGCGGCGCCAGAAGCAGCTGCGGCAGCAGCGGGAGGAGGAGGAGAGGCAGCGGGAGCAGGAAGAGGAGGAGAGGCTGCGGCTGGAGGCCGAGAGGGAGGTGGAGGAGGAGGAGGAGGAGGCGGAGAAGGCGGACGGAGCAGGCGCATCGCTCGAGAAGCGGGGGCGCGAGAAGAAGGGGGGCAAGGAGAAGGACAAGGGCAAGAAGGGCGGGGGCAAGCGGGAGCGTGGCGGGGGCGACAAGGCGGGCGAGGAGGAGGAGGCAGAGGAGGAGGAGGGCGAGGGCGAGGCGGGTGGGCAGGGCGAGGCCAAGGATGACGGGGGCAAGAAGGCGGAGGAGGGAGACTCCAAGAAGGGCGGGGAGTCCAAGAAGAAAAGGGAGGAGGCGGTGCTCACCGCGGAGGCGCAGGCCGCCAAGGACGCCGACGCGGCGCGGAAGCGGCTCGAGACGACGACCGGCAAGGCAGCGGTGAGGGTTGTTTGGTCCGCACCGATGCGTTGACAACACACCTTTTCTCCCCCCCCCCCTCTTGTATATGGAGACAGCAGACCTGGCCCAGCAGCCCTAGTAGGGCTGGCGGTCTGTCCCAGCGCTTCTTCAATTGATTTCAATTCATTAATTCTTACAGCCCGGCCGCAGACGGCCAGGGCCAAAATCGGCCAAAATCGGCCCAAATTGACAAAACAGCAAAAATCGACCAAAATCGGCCAAAATCGGGCGGTAGACCTGGGGGGGGGGGGGCAGAATAACAATTTTCAAACCCCATCCTCCATTTTTTCTAAAAGTCCCCGCGGGGGGGACCCCCCCCCCCAAGTACACCCTGGCCTTATCTGTTGGAGCTCAAACTTGGTGGGCAGCTTCGTCACATCATCCTCTTGCTATGGTCTCAGTGGGTGACTGTACAACTCAATCCTACTCCTGAAACTGGCATCAGGAGGCGGCCACGCGCCCCGGTACAGCCCCACACTCCAAGGCCCCTTCCACGCCCTCTCAACTAATGAAACACACAAACGACCATGTATTTGGCATCTGTGTTGACAGACGAATCCAGCACGCCAACTCCCAGACCAATCAGGGGTCTGCAGAGCATCCCGCCCCCCAGGGGGTGTGAACCAGTGGTCCACACCAACTGCCCGGTGTGGGAACCCCTCGCACCCCCATACCCCTGCAATACATACTGTGGTCTGTGTGAGATCTGAGGGTGGATTCGGACTCTTCTTCATGAGGGGAATCCAACGTGCCCACTCCCATGTAATCCTCTCCTCTCATGAATGCCCTATCTCCTATCTTATCTCCTACCCTACCCCATCCTATCCTATCCTGCCCTATCCAGGCGCGGCTGGCGGCGAAGCTGGAGGCCAAGCGCGGCAAGGCCAAGGGCGCGGAGGAGGAGCTGAGCGAGGAGGCCAAAGCGGCCAAGGCGGAGGAGGAGCGCGCGGCGCAGGCCAAGGCGGACGCGGTGGCGGCGGAGCTGCTGGGCAGAGAGGGCGCGGAAAAGGCAAAGGCGGAGGTGGGTGGATGTGGACAAATGGGGGGGCAGGGGGGGGGGGGGGGAAGGGAGCGGGCGCAGCGCTGACGCGATGGCGGCGGAGCTGATGTGCAGTGAGGGCGCGAACAAGGCAAAGGCGGAGGTGGGTGGATGTGGAAAAATGGGGGGGCAGGGGGGGGGGAGGGAGGGGAGCGGGCGCAGCGCCGACGCGGTGGTGGTGGAAACTGCTGGGCAGCGAGGGCGCGGACAAGGCAAAGGCAGAGGTGGGTGGCTGTGGACAAATGGGGGGGCAGGCGGTGCAGCACTTGCTCTCACTCTGCTGACGGCCCCTTGCGCAACCCAGTGATTTCCTTTTGGGCGTGTGGAGCCGGATTTTGGAGCCATGGAGCCGGATTTCCAGTCAAATGGCTCCAGAAAATCAATTGAAAACCATGACGATAAAATCACTGGCACCACCACCCGTCCACCATCCACACCTCGCCCTGCGCAGAAGGAGGCGAAGAAGAAGAAGCATGGAGGGCCGAGGAAGACTGAGGACGACGTCGAAGGTGGCGGCGGCGCGCCGCCGCTCGCCCGCACCCCGTGGGACGAGCTCCCGACTGCCCTGCGCCGTGTGCTCGACGCACCGACGGTGGGAGGTCTCGCCGACGTTTGTGGCGTAGGAGCTAGCTCGAGGTGCACGCGGCCGTCATGCGCGCCTTCCACCTACCTCCCACCCACTTTCCACCCACCTTCCCGCCCCACCTTCCACCCACCTGCTCGCCGCCGCCATGCGCGCCTTGCACCCACCTTCGAACCACCTTCCACCCACCTTCCACCCATCTTCTACACACCTTGCACACACCTGTCACTCACCTTCCACTCACCTTCCACCCACCTTCCGTCCACCTTCCACCCACCTGCTCTGCCGCCAGCCCCACCACCTGCCCACCACCTGCCCACCACCTGCCCACCACCCGCCCACATGCAGGTGGGAGAGCTCGCAAAGGCGGTCGTCGCGCTGTGCGCTGCAGCGGAGCCGCCGGGGAGCGCGTGCGGCGTGCTTCACGAGGTGGGCTTGGGGGAGGAGGTTGGGGAGAGAGAGAGAGAGAGAGAGAGTGTGTGCCTGCGCCCGAGCAACGCTTTGACGGTGGGCAAGGCGGTCGTGGTTGTTGTGCGCTGAAGCGGAGCCGCCGGGGAGCGCGTGCGGCGTGCTGCACGAGGTGGGTTTGGGGTTGAGGAGGTTGGGGAGACAGAGCGAGAGAGAGAGAGTGTGTGTGCCTGCGCCCGAGCGACGTTTTGGCGGTGGGCGAGGCGGTCGTGGCCGTCGTGGGGAGCGCGTGCAGCGTGCTTCACGAGGTGGGTTTGCGTTGAGGGCCAAAACGCCCCCCCCCCTGCGGCGACGTATGCGCTTGTGTCGGCAGGTTGTGTGTCAGTCGTGTCAGTTGTTTCAGCATGCGTCAGCCTGAGGCATGCTGTTGCGTGCGCGCAGGTCGGGACAAGCGAGGTCAGGGAGTTCGACGGCTTTGCCGAGGGTGCGCGCGGCGCGCGTGGCCACGAGACGATCATCAAGGCCAAGGCCGCGCGCTTGCCGGCAGGTAGGGCTCCTCCCTCTATTTGCCTGCCTCATTTTGCCTGAGCGCGCCTGCTTTTCACGCACGCGCGGCGGCACCTCACTCCACTTACCTCGTGCCACGCGCAGGCTCCGCGCCCGCGCGCGCTGTGCCTTTCGAGCTGCGCGCGCTTCACACGTGGGCGCCCGGGCAGGCGGTCGCCCGCTCTGATGGGGGCGCGGGCCCTGCCGCTGGGGGCGCGGCGTCGTTGACGGCGGCGGCGGCAGGTGCTCCTGCGGCACTCGCTGCGTACGACACTGGGGAGGACGACGCGGAGCGCATGGCGCGCATGGCGACGCGCATCCAGGTGTGTGTGTGTGTGTGTGTGTGTGTGTTGATGCATGTGGGTGGATGGATGCGTGCGCGTGGGTGGGTGCATGGTGGTGGATTTTACAGTCTGCCGGACGCCTGTAGGGCGGCAGGACGCCTGTAGATGATGGCATATTATACGCATCCAGGTGCATGGGTGCGCGTGGATGGATGCACCCTCCTTGTTCCAACGCCTCATGTTGCTGCGAGGGGTGTCGGATCAGCGGGGACCGGCACGCCTGCTCATGAGAAGAGGCATGTGCGCAGCTTCCTAGCGAACCCGCGCATGCATCGGTGATTTCCTTTTCGGCTCTACACAGCCATTTGACTGTATTCCGGCTGTACTTTGACCTTGAACACAGCTCAACTTATCCAGTGGATTGTAAGTCTGACGAGCCCGCCAGACAGAGCTCGTCTAGAGCTTTCAAGTGACCTATATATGAGGACAAGCGGTCAACGGGAGGTCGACGGTCAACGCGGTCAAAGCTGAATCCGGCTGTGGAAGAATTAAGTAAACATCCTGAAAAGGAAATCACTGCATGCACCGCACCGCACCTGCAGGCCGCGTGACGCTCGTGGTGGAAGGTCGAGATGTGCTGCCGCCGCATGCGCGCCCTACAATGGGGCTCCGCGTTCAACGGCACGCGCGACAAGTGGGCCGCGAGTCTAGCGGCGTGGCGGCAGCGGCGCGTCGAGGCGGCGGCTGCGAACGTGGCTGGCGCGGCGGACTTTGCTGCGGCGGCGACCGTTGCGGCCGCATCCTCTGGCACCTACGACGCGGAGCTGGACGAACCTATTGTGCGCGTCAAGGTTGCAGAGGTGGGTGCAGTTTTCAGCTTACAGTGCACCCTTGGGGCGTGGGATTGAGGGAGCTGAGGCGGGCTACCAAGGTGGGTGTACATCATGACTCGGGCGGGCTAGCTGTCGTCAAACTAATGACGATGGATCGTGCCAGGATCATACAGTCGTTTGCGACGCACCCAGCAGGCAGCGTATTCGACTTTGCTCGGCGTGTTGCAGCGCCCGAGCACTAGTACAGACGTGGCTGGCTACTGGTGTTGGGAGGTCTAGTGATTCGGGGTGTGGGCATATTCTGACCTGCTGCACAGTGTTAACGTGTGCCAGCCGCCTCCCCATGGTCGCATGGCCGGGGTTCACAAGCCCCGGTTCGTGTCCCCACCGAAGCGGCAGCAGAGGCGATTGGTAGGTGTGTGTCAGCTGCAACATGGGAGTCTGATAGCTAGAGGAACCCACCAGACCACTTGGTGGCCTGATGAACCGCCAGCTTCCGACCGCCCACACAGGTGGGCAGTCGTGGAAGATGAGCGGTCACTTTGAAGGGTCTTGTGTACCTTGGAGCCGCTTGCTCTGATGCACCAGTTCAGGGCAGGCAGTCCATAAACCTTATAAATCAGTACTCACGCCTTGCCGGAACCCCCCACTTGCAGGTCGTCGCCGCGTGGCTGCCGCTGCCGGCGCAGCAGCTGGCCGAGCTGGAGGCTGACGAGGCGCATCACGGGCCGCGCCATGCGAGCGCCATGCTGCAGCGCGACCAGCAGAGCATGAATGCGTTGGAGTGCCGCGTGTGTGCGCTCGCTGCGCTTGAGCGCGAGGGCTGGGAAATCGGAGCTGCGCTGCGCCAGGCGTCACAGGCAGCGGATGCGGAGCTGGAGCTGCTGCGGCAGCAGCAGGAGCAGCGGCTCGCTGAGCAAGCGGCGGCGGTAGCTGCGGCGGCAGCGGCGGAGGCGGAGCAACAGCGACAGCAGCTGCTGCTGCAGCAGTAGCAGTGGCAGCAGGCGCAGGAGGCGCAGGCGGGGCTGGGTGTCCCCGTTGGCGACGGCTGGATGCCCCCGTCGCCGATGCCGCCTCATCCGAGCATCGCCGCGACTCCGCTGCCTCCTGCGCCCGGGGCAGGCCTGCTGGCAGCCGCGGCGGCGGGTGGCAGCAGCAGCACGGGCACGAAGAGCGTGCGTCTCAACCCGAAGGCTGCGGGCTTTGTGCCAGCACCGCGCTCCCCGGGTGCGCAGGCATGGCTGCCACAGCAGCAGGGGGCGTGGGAGAAGCAGCCGACGTGGCAGCAGCAGCAGGGGGCGTGGGAGAAGCAGCTGACGTGGCAGCAGCAGCAGGGCGCGTGGGGGCCGCAGTCGCGCGGGCCGCAGCAGCTGTCATGGCAGCACCAGCAGATCGAGCGGCATCAGCAGGCGGCGGCGCGGCAGCAGCAGCAGCACCCGCAGCAGCAGCAGCAGTACCAGTACCAGCAGCAGCAGCAGCAGCAGTACCACCAGCAGCAGGTGCCCGGCAGCCCAGGCATGCTGCAGCAGCCGGGAAGACCACGCATGCCGCAGCAGCAGGGCAGCCCAGGCAGGCCTGTCGCGGATCCGCTCCTCGACGAGCGAGCCTTCTTCAACGGCAGAATGATGGCGGCAAGGGACGCGCTGCTCCCGCACGTGTCGACTCCTGGCCACATGGCGGCTGCTCGGGCGTTCAAGGTTGGTACCAGTTGGCGTAGCATAGCTTCTCCTCTTGTAGCATAGAGCTCGTCCTCCGCGAAAGGGTTCGAGGTGCACACAGGGAGCAGCGCGTGCGTGTCTTGTGGTGTGCGGCGCGCCGGCTGACCGTTTCTACCTATATGCGTGCGTGCTGCGTGTGCTGCGCTTTTGCAGGAGCTGCACGAGGCGCTGCTTGGGCCAGTTGCCGATGTGCTCCGCGAGTACTGCGCGCTCAAGGTGCGTGTGTGGGTGCTCGCGAGCGCGCTGCGAGACGCCTGTGCCTGCCTGTGACTGCCTCCTGTGTGGCCTGCGTTGGGGCCATCCGCCTGTTGCTTGCCCGCCCGCCTGCCCCCTTGCCTCCTCCACCAACGCGCACTCGTTCTGCGCGCACGGCACCCTCACGGCACCCTCACGCGACCATGCAGGTGCTGTTGGACCGCACGCAAGAGTCGCGCAACGCGGAGCGCCTGTCAGACTAGACGGGCAGCAGCGATGTGGACCGCGCGAACGAGCGCGCGTCGTTGGAGATGATGGCGAACGAGATGGCGTACAACCTCGACAAGGAGGTTGAGACGCTGCAGGGCGTGATTGCGCGCATGGAGGAGCCGCGCTTGTGGGAGTGCGAGTGGGCCGCAAAGGCGGCGCTCGACCTGCTGGTTGCAGTCGCATCGAACCGCATGCAGCTCATGCTGCTCATTGCGGGCGGAAGGTGCGGCGGTGCGCGGTCCTCGGTGGCCGCTGCCGACGGCGCAGCGACCGCAATGGAGGTGCTGGCGAGCGCGCAGGGCGCGTTCGACGACGCGTCCGCTCTGATGGGCGAGGTCGTGGCGTACGGGGCGGTGTGGGCACGGCTGCGCTCGCGCGCGGCCGCGCTCGGCGACGACTCCGCGCTGGATCGCGCGTGGGCGACGTACCTGAGGCCAGTGGTGGAGCGCGTGGAGGCTGCGCACATGGCGCGCAGCACGGCGGAGCGGCGCGTGCAGGCGGAGGCAGCAGCGGCGCAGGCGGCAGCGGCGGAGGCTGCGCGCGCGGCTGCAGCGGCAGCAGCGGCGGCGGTCGCAGCAGCTGCAGGCGCGGGTGCGGATGCTGGTGCTGGTGCAGCAGGTGATGCTGCGGATGATGGTGCGGGTGCTGCTGCTGCGACGGGCGCAGCAGCAGCGGCGAGCGGCGGCAGGGCGCCCGAGGAGTCGCACGCCGCGACGGCTGCCGCCGCGGCGTCCGCCGCATCAGCCGCGGCGAGCGCCGGCTGGCAGCTGCTGCGCCGCCTCGTGCCATCGCAGCAGCAGTCGCACGGCGCCGGTGCGCAGCAGCAGCACGAGCAGCATGAGGTGCTGCCGGAAGAGGAGCAGGAGGAGGACCACCAGGACGAGGACATCGACGGGGGGGACACTGACTTCGTGCAGGTCAATGGTAGGAAGAAGGCGCACCACCGCGGCGGCGGCGGCGGCGGCGGCAAGGCAAAGGATGGCAAGGAGAAGGGCGCTGGCGGAGGAGGAGGGAACGGCGGAGGAGGCAACGGCGGAGGCAACGGCCAGGGTGGAGGGAACCGCAGGCGCGGCGGCTAGGCAGTTACACTTAACAGTGCAGAGCGCTTGGCTGATGATGAATACAGATTATGGATGTTTTGAAAGAACTGGTCACAGTTTGCTTTCTATATCGCAGGCATGGAGGTGATTGCTGGAGCGCATCGAGGAGTTTGCCGGACTGCATTGGATGAGATCGGCTTTGCTGGCGCGGGACTCCTAAACCAAACGGTGTGAGCAACCAAGCGGTGCTCACACCAGCAACACTTGCTTCTGTCTGTTCCCACAGCACTACTGCTGCGCTTCTAGCGGCGTGGGTGTGCACACACACATGATGGCGCGCATGCACATGCGCAGCCAAGAACCCCCCCTGAAATTTGTGCGCTGCGTCGTGCTTTGGGGCAACACAAAAACAGTAGCACTGACAGTACCCAACACCGTGCATTGCCCTCCACTACTGGTGGCTGCGCTCCCTACTCCTGAAGGCTGCATCGCCTGCCTGCGGCCGTTAACGTCGCGCGCAGGTAAAGTGGTGGGGGGGGGGGTTCGAGGTGGCGGCGGTACCTGCCAGGTGCAGGCGCTGGTCGTGGTGTATGCGCTGCTGATTGTGCTGGGGCTTAGTCCTGAAGAGAGAGAGTGCACACGCATGGCATAGACAGCATCCCATCACAGTGCAGACACGCATAGGCATACACAGCATCCCATCACAGTGCAAACTGGTGCAAACGCGCATCCATCAGGGCGCGCACGCACACACGTGCATCCGTCAAGAGCCCACATGCTATCATCACAGCACATACACGCAGCCATCAGAGCCCACGAGAACCCATGCTACACCACAGCACACACAATCCCCACAAGCCCATACCACCAGACCACAAGCGATCATCAGCATGCATCGTAGTACTGGAGCAATGCGCACCCGAGCATGCTGCAGTGCGACCCGACCTGCCTGTCGGCAGCGCCCTTGCACGCAATGGGTGGAGCACAGCCAGGCGGTGGTTGGTACCTGTGGGCGGCGGTGATGCTCAACAGACAGACAACAACGAGCATACAACACGAAGGAGGGGGCATGCTTACTACCCAACACACAGCAGCACAGGCGGTGCATGGTACAAAGCGGGCAGAGAGTCCGGTCGGTTCTTCCGTGGGGTGGGTCAAGTTGGTGATGATGGAAAGCTTACTAACCAACACACAGCGGGGCACAGACAAAGCATAGTATACAGCGGGCAGCGAGACCTGTCGGTTGCTCTGTGGGGTGGGTCAAGTTGGTGGTGTTTAAAAACACCGGTTTGGGTTGGTTGGTTGTCGAGCACGCGGGGGGTCGGCAGCAGGCAGCGGTGGCTGCCGTGACGATGCTTCTCTCCACGTGCTGTTTTCTGGTAGTAGTGGCTGCGTGCTCTGGACGTGGATGTGCCAGGTGGTGCTGCGTGTGGTAAGCCGCTTACGCCGATGTGAACTTGGTGACGGCCTTGGTGCCCTCGGACACGGCGTGCTTGGCGAGCTCGCCCGGCAGCACGAGGCGCACGGCGGTCTGGATCTCGCGGGACGTGATGGTGGGCTTCTTAGTATAGCGGCTCAGGCGAGAGGCCTCGGTCGCGACCTTGTCGAACATGTCGTTCATCATGGAGTTGAGGATGGACATGGCCTTGGAGGAGACTCCCGTGTCAGGGTGCACCTGCTTGAGGACCTTGTAGAGGTAGATCTTGTACGTCTCGACGCTCTTCTTGCTCTTCTTCTTCTTGCCGCCGGCCTCCTTCTTGGCGACGACCTTCTTGGCCGGAGCCTTGCTCGCCACGACGGCCGTCTTGGGCTCCTTGGGTGCCATTGCGAGTGTGTGTTGGGGGGTTGTTGCTTCCAGAGAGGACTGGTAGTAAATTCAGCGTAGGGGTCGCGTTAATAGGGGGCGCGAGCTTGCAGACCCCCGGATCAGCAGGACGCGCACCTCGAGTCAACGCACCAGTCAACGCGTTGACCGTGAGTGGTCAACGTCCTGCTGATCCGGGGGTCTATATCCCCGCGCCCCCTCTTAACGCGCGCCCCCGCGCCGCTCTCACTACCAGTCCTCCTCGTCCACTACTCTCTACTACGCAACCAACACCATGGCCAAGGGATCCGCACCCGGCGCTGGCCGCAAGGGCGGCAAGAAGGCTGTGAGCCGCTCCGCCAAGGCCGGCCTCCAGTTCCCCGTGGGCCGCATCGCCCGCTACCTCAAGAAGGGCAAGTACGCCGAGCGCGTGGGTGCTGGCGCGCCCGTCTACCTCGCCGCCGTCATGGAGTACCTCGCCGCTGAGGTGCTCGAGCTGGCTGGCAACGCGGCACGCGACAACAAGAAGAACCGCATCATCCCGCGCCACATCCAGCTCGCAATCCGCAACGACGAGGAGCTGTCCAAGCTGCTGGGCACCGTCACCATCGCGGCGGGCGGCGTCCTCCCCAACATCCACTCCGTGCTGCTGCCCAAGAAGGGCGAGAAGACCGAGGCGAGCGAGTAAACGCACGCGTTGACTGCCCCCCTTTGACTCGCTCGCACGTTCGCACCTCCAGAGTAGCAGCTACTACCCTATCCCAACAAACAAAAACAGCACATGGACCAGAGCATCATGGCAGCCACCGCTGCCTAACGCTGACCCTCCCCCAACGCGCCTGACACCTGGCGACAAACCAGCCCCAAACCGGTGTTTTTAAACACCATTAACTTGGCCCACTTTCACGCACTGTTCTTGTTCCCTCTCTCGGTGCTATGCAGCAACTCACACGCCTTGCTGTCGTTTGCTGTGCATCTTTGTCGTACCGGGCCAGCTGTTGCCGCCGCGCACGCCTGTTTCTGAATGTGACCGCTGTCATGTGGTTGTTGGACTCTTGTCGCGCCATTGCTTGTTGCCTTGTGCTTGCCGTGCCTTTCCCTCCCCCCCGGCGGTGTGCACCCGTTAGCATCTGAAGAACTTGTGTGCTGAAGTATGCACATGGGCTCTGATGAATTATTTGCCTGTGCTCTGGCGGAAGCATGTGTAAGGCTGGGTGCTTGGCTGGGCACCTTGTGCTGAGGCTGTGGTCTCAGCGACACTCGCGATGGATACGGGGTTGAGGCTGTGGCCTCAGCGACACTCGCGATGGATACGGGGTTGCGCGGGGCAGGGGGGATCCGACGGGCGCGACCAGATGGAGAGGGAGCAAATTTGCCCACGGCACGGGGCGACGCGACGCGCACGACACATGCATCAACCCCGGCGGGTCCACTGCCCCCAGATGGGAGAGGTGACAGACTGAGCCAGGCCAATCACACGTGACCTTGCGTGCGTGCTGTCGCACCCCTGCTCAACTTCTGTTGACCTGCCGCACAGGCGGCCCAGCTGCTCAAGGAGAAGCCATCGCTCGCCATTACTGCCGCCGAACGCGCACTTTGCAGAACTGGCGGCAGAGACTGATGTGGCAAAGGAGGCGACAGAAGAGGTTGCAGATGCCGCTGCCGCAAGGGAGGCAGTCACGGGGGCGGGGGAGACAGGGTCGGGCGCAGGGTCGGGAGGGGCAGTTGTCGAGGCGGGAACGGAGGGGTAGGCGGTGGTGATGGTAGAGCCCTCGTGGCAGGAGGCACCGGGGCGACCAGGTCGACGGCTGAGGCGGGCGGCGACGATGTGCCGTTGCATGCCGCCGCCGCTGAGTTTGACTCTGGCGTGTCGGCGAGGGCGCAGGGGGCGGCGGTGGGCAGGCGACAGACAGCGGCCCAGAGGCGCCCAAGCCGCGGGAGTGTGTTGGTGCTGGAATGGTGGCGTGCTGGTTGCGACGATGCATGTTTAGAGGTGTCCCTGACTGTAACATCCATCATCATCATGTGACCCGTCGTGTTGTTTCGGTTGTCAGTGTCTCTCCGGTTCTTCCTTTGAACCTGCAGGGGGGGCCACCTTGCCCATAGGGCCTGCCACTGCTGCATGCACCTCATGCAGGGAAGAAAGATCGCGGCTCTCATGTTCGGAGGGCACTGACACCAGGTCTGCCAGCACCCAGCACACCCTCTCGATGCCCTCCCCGCAGCGACCAGCAGGGGATTGGGCGCTCACCACGGAACAAGCGCGTGATTACGGACAGGTGGCTGTCAGCTCGCTGGCACAGGCCTATGTACTGCCCATGTATGCATGCATCCCCCTCAATGCACGACACAGCATCTCCAGGCACCTGGGTCCTGCAAGCGCAGTCCCATGCGACCGCGGGAGTTCACGCGCATGTGTTCACGCGCATGGCGTCATGCATGTTGCACAGCGTGCACGCTCTGCGACATGCGTGGCGGCAGCCCTGTGCCCGACAGCAGGGCACCCGCAGCAGTACCACTTGGAGTAGTGGGGACATCACACAGGCAATAGTGAAGGTTGGTGGTGTTTGAAAACACCTGTTTGGGGGTTGGGGGAGGGAGCGCTCAGTCGCACGCAGGAGCAGCTCGCCCTTCCTGGGGGGCTAACTCAGCTATGCTTAGCCTCCGAAGCCGTAGAGGGTGCGTCCCTGGCGCTTGAGCGCGTAGACGACGTCGAGCGCGGTCACGGTCTTCCTGCGCGCGTGCTCGGTGTAGGTGACCGCGTCGCGGATGACGTTCTCGAGGAAGACCTTCAGGACGCCGCGCGTCTCCTCGTAGATGAGGCCGCTGATTGACGCCACCACGGCGGGCGAGGCGGCGGATGGCAGGCTTCGTGATACCCTGGATGTTGTCGCGGAGCACCTTGCGGTGGCGCTTGGCGCCGCCCTTGCCGAGGCCCTTGCCGCCCTTGCCGCGTCCAGACATGTTGTTGAGTAGTGGGGGGAGTAGTGGGTTTGGAAGTAGTTCCAAGTAATGAGGCAGCGAGGAGGCAAGCTACTTGAGGGGGGCGCGAGAGGGGCGTCCTGCTGATCCGTCACTTTGCAAGTCAAGGGGCGCGGTCAACGCCAGTCAACGCGCCCCTGTTTTTGCAAAGTGACGGATCAACAGGACGCCCCGATGTTTCCGACTACTTTACCCGCTCTTGTCGCGCCCTCCCACTATCTGAAGCACCTTCAGACATCCCCCAGCACCACCATGGCCCGCACCAAGCAGACCGCTCGCAAGTCCACCGGCGGCAAGGCCCCGAGGAAGCAGCTCGCCACCAAGGCGGCTCGCAAGTCCGCCCCCGCCACGGGTGGCGTCAAGAAGCCCCACCGCTACCGCCCGGGCACCGTCGCCCTGCGCGAGATCCGCAAGTACCAGAAGTCTACCGAGCTGCTCATCCGCAAGCTGCCGTTCCAGCGCCTGGTGCGCGAGATCGCCCAGGACTTCAAGACCGACCTGCGCTTCCAGTCCTCGGCCGTGCTCGCCCTGCAGGAGGCCGCTGAGGCCTACCTGGTCGGCCTCTTCGAGGACACCAACCTGGCGGCCATCCACGCCAAGCGCGTCACCATCATGCCCAAGGACATCCAGCTGGCGCGCCGCATCCGCGGCGAGCGCGCGTAAGTGTGCAACAGCTGCTGCTCCCTCCTGGGCCTTGACCTGCCGCCACTAGCAGCAACTAACCCACAAACAGGTGTTTTTAAACACCACTACTCTCGTCCAACGCCACACGGGCACCGAGTCACCATAGCGCCCTGCGGCAGTGCCCCGCGCGCATGCTGGTGGGGGTGCATGGGGAATCTGCATGCGCGACCCGCATGGCGGGCACATGGGGGGGGGCGGCCTCGCATCATGGGGCAGTGGTGCACGCTCGTCTTCCCCGCACCGCCACTGTTTGTAAACACCGCTTCTCTCAACCAGCTGGTCACCATTGGGGACAATTCCAGTGCGGTGCCACGTGCAGGGGGGTTGTAGCCTCGCGTCATGGGGCCGCGTTGGTGCGCGCATTACCCCTGCCCCCACCCACCGCCACTTTTTCGCGTGCGCATGCCACATGATCGCGCGCTCAGTCTTCTAGCGACATAAAGTGTGCACATGCATGCCGGAGGGTCCGCTGTTTACCAGCCCCCTTTTGCAAGCACATAAGGGGGCTGGCACACGAGCGGGCGATGAACTACGCATCAGTGCCAAAGACGGCAGCGAGAGGCAAAGGGACACCACTGCAATGTGAACGAGAGGCACTGCAAACACTTGCACTGACAATCTCTGTGGCCTGGTCTGCCCAGCGTGTGGCCCGGCGCCAGCCCCGCCAAAAAGTGCATCACCGAGGACGACGGCTAACACCTCTTGACCGCTGGTGATAAACTCACACACAGACGCCGGCGTGTGCACAACAACAATGGAGGGGGGAGGGCCGGCACGGCCACCGCGAGGCAGCACGCATTGGCACAGGCGCACACGAGTTGCCGCTTTGACACAATAGAGAGGGAACAGAGGCAGAAAGATACCAGTTCATGGCCAGTCAGTCGGTCCGTGCCGTGGGTCGAGTAAGCGGTGTTACAAACTCGCCTGCATGCACGAGACCCCCACAACATGCGCAAGATAGACACACAGGCAGAGAGAACGAGTGGTTGTGTTTAAAAACACAGGTTTGGGGGTGGGTTTGAATCAAAGGAGGGAGTCGACGTGCGCGTTTACTCGCTCGCCTCGGCCTTCTTGCCCTTCTTGGGCAGCAGCACGGAGTGGATGTTGGGGAGGACGCCGCCCGCCGCGATGGTGACGGTGCCCAGCAGCTTGGACAGCTCCTCGTCGTTGCGGATTGCGAGCTGGATGTGGCGGGGGATGATGCGGTTCTTCTTGTTGTCGCGCGCAGCGTTGCCCGCCAGCTCGAGCACCTCGGCGGCGAGGTACTCCATGACGGCGGCGAGGTAGACGGGCGCGCCGGCACCCACGCGCTCGGCGTACTTGCCCTTCTTGAGGTAGCGGGCGATGCGACCCACGGGGAACTGGAGGCCGGCCTTGGCGGAGCGGCTCACAGACTTCTTGCCGCCCTTGCGGCCAGCGCCAGGTGCGGATCCCTTGGCCATGGTGGTGGTTGAAGTAGAGTGGAGAGAGTAGTGGACGAGGAGTGGTACAGGGCAGCGCGGGGGCGCGTTAAGAGGGGACGAAAGGTTACCCCCGGATCAGCAGGCCGGGGCACTCACGGTCAACGCGCGTTGACTGTGTGTCCTGCTGATCCGGGGGTCTGCAATGCCGCGCCCCCTCTCAAAACGCGCCCCCCCGCTCGCAATCCCTCACCACAAATACCCACCACAATGGCACCCAAGGAGCCCAAGGAGCCCAAGACCGCCGTGGCGAGCAAGGCCCCGGCCAAGAAGGCCGTGGCGAAGAAGGAGGCCGGCGGCAAGAAGAAGAAGGGCAAGAAGAGCGTCGAGACGTACAAGATCTACCTCTACAAGGTGCTCAAGCAGGTGCATCCCGACACGGGTGTCTCGTCCAAGGCCATGTCGATCCTCAACTCGATGATGAACGACATGTTCGACAAGGTCGCCACCGAGGCCTCACGCCTCTCGCGCTATACCAAGAAGCCCACCATCACGTCGCGCGAGATCCAGACCGCAGTGCGCCTCGTGCTGCCGGGAGAGCTCGCCAAGCACGCCGTGTCAGAGGGCACCAAGGCCGTCACCAAGTTCACGTCCGCGTAAGCGCGCGCGCATGCATGGCATGCATGCATGAGCGCGCGGCGCATGCATGCGGCGCGCAGCAGCCACAGGCTCCATGGCGACGGCGGTGCTCCACAGCCCTTCACGACTGCCACAGCAGGCGCCCAGCGCCCGACACACAGCAGGCGCCCCAGCGTCTGACACACAGCAGGCGCCCAGCGCCCGACACACAGCAGGCGCCCCAGCGTCTGACACACAGCAGGCGCCCAGCGCCCGACACACAGCAGGCGCCCCAGCGTCTGACACACAGCAGGCGCCCCAGCGTCTGACACACAGCAGGCGCCCCAGCGTCTGACACACAGCAGGCGTCCAGCGCCCGACACATGTCAGGCGCCCCAGCGTCTGACACACAGCAGGCGCCCAGCGCCCGACACAAAGCAGGCGCCCAGCGTCTGACACACAGCAGGCGCCCAGCGTCTGACACACAGCAGGCGCCCCAGCGTCTGCAACACACAGCAGGCGTCCAGCGCCCGACACAGCACAGACGCCCAGCGTCTGCGACACATAGCACAGGCGCCCAGCGTCTGGCCCAACCAACACAAGCAACAGCAACAAAAAAGTGTTTTTCAACACTACCACTCGTTCTCTAATGTCTGTTGAACCCTGTATGGTGCACCGACCCCTGCCTCTCTCTGCCACATGATGGTTCACCTAGCTAGTGCACCTTGCGTGCCTGTATTGTAATAACGGTATCACTGTCTCTGCTGACGTCTCTGTCTCACCCACATGCAGCCCGCCACTCGCCCGCGTGCCAGCCCCACCGTGCTTGCGAGCATCGGCCATGAGTGCGCAGCATGCTTGCAAGCGCCTGCGCGCCTCCTCTCTCGATTCTGTATTCCAAATCATTGCGCGCCAGTCACACGCGTGCTGCCTAGCCCCATGCATACGCACACGCCGGTCACACGCACACGCGTGCTGCTGCCCAGCCCCATGTGCTTGTGTGCGCGTCGCCAGTCAGGTGCACGTCTGCATCTCACAGCCAGCGACGAGGCCAACTGCAACGGTCACTGCTGCATACGGGCACCTAGTACCTCTCTCATCAATCCGTGCGGTGGCTATCCCTACTCGTGAGCGCCTAACCTACTGGTGCTGCCTCTACGGTGCCACCTCTTCTACTGCCCGTCACGCTTGCAGCCCCAGATGCGCACGCTCCGGTCTTTCTCGTGCCCGCTGCTCGCAAACACCTGCTCGGTCGGGTGCACGGACAGGCCCAGCACGGCGTCGCAGTGGCCGGGCCCGGGCGCGTCCGCGGTCACGCGTGCGGGGATGTGCTGCACGACGGCCTGGGGTGTGTGAAGGAAAGGGGGTGGGGGGTGAGGGTGGCGAGGGGAGGGAGTCGCATGGGGGTGTTGTGATGCCCCCTTGCAGTTGCCCTTTCAAGCTGTGCAGCATCAAGCAGCTTCGCCTCTCGCCTTGCCAGCCCCCAGCCTCGTCAGCTGCGGCGCGCACACCTTGCCCGAGTCTGGCCCCCGCCCTGCACTCCTTTTCCCTTGCACTTCCTCCCTCCCCCCAACCATCCCTCTCCCCCCTCCCCCTCCCTCCCTCCCCCCTCCCACTCCCTCCACTCCCTTCCCCTCCCTCCCCCTCCCCTCCCCTCCCCTCCCCCTCCCCTCGCATCCCCCAACCATCCCTCTCCCCCTCCCCTCCCTCCCCCTCCCCCCATTCCCTCCCTCCCCCCTCCCCCTCCCTCTCTCCCCCCTTCCCCCCCTCCCCCTCCCCCATTCCCCCCATCCCTCTCCCGCTTTCCTCCCACCAACCTTAGAGTTCAGGCCGTACACGTAAATCGACCCGTCCTCGGACCCAGTCAGGACGCACGGTCCCGGCCCGCCGTCGCCCCCCGCCGTGTACAAGTCGCTGAACGCGCAAAACTGCTTGTTGGTGTGCGCGCCCGAGTAGCGCTTCACCGCCTTGCCGTTCTCAAAGTCCCACAGCCGGATCGTGCTGTCGAGGGAGCCGGACAGCACGTACCTGTGTGCGAGGGCGGAAGCTTTTAGGGTTAAGGGTTTTAGGGTTCAGCACGTTCAGTTGTCTGGTTCAGGGTTCAAGGGTGAAGCGTGTGCCAGGACCCCCAGCTTGACAGCAAGCACCGATGTGCACGGCCTTAGAAGGCTGTAGGGTCGAGGGTTTTAGGGTTACGCGCGTGACAGGACGAGCAGCCGGATGGCGCTGTCGAGGTTGCCGGACACGATGTACCTGTGTACACGGCCTCGGAAGGCTTTAGGGGTCAGGGTTTTAGGGTCTAGCACATGACAGGACGAGCAGCCAGATGGTGCTGTCGAGGGAGCCGGACAGCATACCTGTGTGCAAGGACGGACGGCTTTAGTCTTCAGGGTTTCAGGGTTTAGCACGGTTGTCTGGTTCAAGGCTTTAGGGTGAAGCATGTGTCAGGACCCGCTGCCGGACAGCGCATACCTACGCGCACGGGCGGAAGGTTCTACGGGTCAGGGTTTTATGGTTTAGCACGTGACAGGACGAGCAGCCGGATGGTGCTGTCGAGAGAGCCGGACAGCACATACCTGTGCGCACGGGCGGAAGGTTGTAGGGTTCAGCGTTTAGGGGTTTAGCACGCAAGGTTTCCCGGTTCAGGGTTGAAGGGTGAAGCATGTGCCAGGACCCGCAGCTTGATAGCACGTACCTATGTGCTGCCTATGTGCACGGGTTTAACATTTCAGGGTTCAGAGTCAAAGGATTTAGCACGTAAGGTTGTCTGGTTCAGGGTTCTAGGTGGAACCATGTGCCATGACCCGCAGCCGGACAGGAAGTTCCTGTGTGCACGGGAAGAGGGTTGTTGGGTTCAGGGCTTTAGGGGGTTAGCACGTGACAGCACGAACAGCCAAATGGCGCTGTCGAGCGAGCCCGACAGGGCCTACCTGCCAGAGTGAGCCAGAGTGAGTGTGAGAAGAGTGAGTGAGTGAGCGAGAAGAGTGAAACCAGAGGGTGGGTGAGCCCGAGAGTGAGACACACAGAGAGTGAGTTAGCCAGAGTGACCCAGAAATGGACGTACCGTCCGTTGGGGCAGAAGCGCGCGCTTGAGACCGGCGGGCTCTCCTTGTCGAAGATCGTCTTGAGGCAGTGGCCGCTCTGCGTGTCCCAGATGCGCAGCAGGCCGTCGAGGGACGACGACAGCAGCAGCGTGCCTGCACACGGCACAGATGCTTTGGTGGTTACGGGCGCGCGGGGTAACTGAGGGCTCGTAATGAGGTAGTGGCCGCTCTGCATGCCCCAGATTCGCAGCAGGCCGTAGAGGGACGACAACAGCAGCAGCGTGCCTGCACACGGCACGTAGGTTTCGGTGGTTGCGGGCGCGCAGGGTAACTGAGGGTTCGATGCAAGCGATTATCCAGCTTTCGACCCCCTGAGTCAAAGGGAGGTTCGTGGGCTGTGGGCTCCGAACACACGCACAGACACACACACACACACACACACACACGCACACGCACACACACAAACACACACATGCACGCAGACACACACACACGCAGACACACGCGCACACAGACAGACACACACAGACACGCACCGTCGTGGTTGAAGTCGACGGCTGTGACCGGGTCCGAGTGCGCAGGCACTTCGCGCAGGCACTTTCCGGTGCGCACGTCCCACACGCGCATCGTCTCGTCAAATGAGCCGGACGCCTGAAGGGGACAGGGAGGTGGGAATGAGTCAGGGGTGTGCCGCCTCAGTGATCGTCGAGTGTGGACATGGGCTTGCGTGCCTCTGACGTGCTCTCATAACCGTGTGGGGTGGTGTTGCGGTTCGTCACAATGGGGGACTGTGCTATTTTGTACTCGGGGACTCGGCGCTCCCGTTGTGTAACGCTTTCGATGACGACAGGGAGGGGCAGTGGGGCAGGGGTCAGGGGGTTGGGGTGGGCGAGGAGGCGCGGAGGCAGGGAGACAAAGGCAGCCGGCAGCACATGTCTCGTTGAACGAGCCGGAGGCCTGAAGGGGACAGGGAGGGGCAGTGGGGCAGGGGCCGAGGGTGGGTGGACAAGGGGGGAACGAGTGAGGTTTGTGTTGGGAGGCGCGGAGGCAGGGAGACAAAGGCAGCCGGCAGTACATCGTCTCGTCGAACGAGCCGGACGCCTGAAGGGGACAGGGAGGGGCAGCGGGGCGAGGGCCGAGGGTGGGTGGAAAAGTCGGGAGCGAGTGAGGTTTGTGTTGGGAGGCGCGACGGCATGTGAGACGGGGAGACAAAGGCAGCCAGCAGTACGCGTCTGTGGACGCGTGTGGCTGGCCGCACCGGTGCTGCTTGCGCCCCCTCCCGCCCCCAGCCCCACCCCCTGCACGCAAGCACACACACAAACATAGAATTCACGCAGCCCAGCCCACGCTCACGGCCGCACGCACCAGCAGGTGGCCCTGTGGGTGGAAGGAGCAGCAGAACACGTACGACGTATGCCCCGTGAGTGTCTTCACCGCCTTGCCGGTCTCCGCGTCCTGCGTCGCAGCGCACGCGTGGTGGCAAGGCATGGTCAGTGGGTTTGAGGCCTCTCAATACGCAGTGCGGCAGCCGTTTGTTGGTGCGAGTGCGCGGGGGTCTGCCGCATGCACATGCAGCGCCATGCGCGTCCATGCGCGCGCCTCACCCAGAGCTTGAGCGTGTGATCGTCGCTAGCTGTGCACAGGTAGGTCCCTGCCGAGTTCCACGCCACGTCGCAGATGCCTTGCGCGTGGCCGCGCAGCGTGGACACGCATTCGCTCCGCTGCGGGGACCAGATCTTGGCAGACGCATCCGCACTGGCGGACGCCACCAGGCTCCCGTCCCCCGGCTTGAACTTGACGCTTACTACGGCCTTCTCGTGGCCAGACAGCACCGCCGTCTCCTCGAACGCAGGGCGTTTGGCCATGGCACCCAACAAACAAACAAACGAGTTTTTTTCGAAAAAAACAAAACCGTGGAGACCGCCTCTGGAGAGGCCACTGCTGACTGAGAGCTTGCTCAATCAAAAGACGCAGTTCCACATTGATTGGGCGAGTTACTGCTGGTGCTGAAAGAACCTTAACCCCTAATGCCAAAACCCTGCCATGCACCCAAACCTCACACCCACGCGCATGGGGGCCAGAAGAAGAACCCACTATGTATAACAAATGGTTGTGGTGACCCCTCTCCCTGCCCCCTCGTTTGCATAGGTTATCTGGTATCACTGTGGTGGTGCAATGGAGGCGGTGCGGTGCAGGCGATGTGCGCAGCGGCGGGCACTGGGGATGTCACGGCGATGGAGAGGCTTCTGTGCGACCCAGATCATGCCAGAATGGTGTCCATGGTGATGGGCGCGGTTGGTGGGGGCTTGACCGCCCTCATGCGGGCTGCTCTCAAGGGCCATGCGGACGCCATGCGGCTGCTGCTCGAGCACCCGTCTGCCGACGCTGCAGCAATGATAATGCAGACGGCAAGTGATGGTTTCAACGCCCTTATGCTGGCGGCTCAGAATGGCCATGTGGATGCCATGCGCCTGCTACTCGACCATCCGACTGCAGCCCCAACAACCATGATGATGCACGCAAGCCCCGATGGTGCTACCGCCCTCACAGTGGCTTCTCAGGATGGCCGTGTGGATGCCATACGCCTGCTGCTCGAGCACCCGCCTATCGACGCTGCAGCAATGATGATGCGGATCCCAAGCGACGGTTTCACCGCGTTCATGTTGACAGCTCAGAATGGCCATGTGATGCCTTGCGCTTGCTACTCGACCACCCGACTGCAGCCCCAGCAACCATGATGCACGCAAGCTCCGATGGTGCTACCGCCCTCATAATGGCTTCTCAGGATGGCCATATGGATGCCATGCGCCTGCTACTCGAGCACCCGACGCTGCAGCCATGGTGATGCTCACCACACGTGCAGGCATCTCTGCGCTCGTGGCGGCGTCAAGGTTTGCTGCTGGCTTGTTTCCCACCGCCCCGCTTGCTCCCCCACGCTCCTGTGCGCCCCTGCTGCTCCTTCTGCGCCACGTCGCTGTGGAATCGCAGCCGTCCGATGCGCAACAGGCACACATGACCAAGGAGATGGAGGCACTGTGCCAAGACATACCGGTGGAGGTTGAGGAGGAGGAAGGCGAGGAGGAGGAGGACCACGAGGAGCGATTCAGCAGCCTGGTTGACGACGACCAGCCGGACCCCACCCGCGACGAGTGCATCCGCCTGCTGCTTGAGCATGGTGCGGACGCCGTTCGCGCCACCAGCACGGTCATGAAGCGCATCACCCGCGAGCTGGCCTCGATGGTGCGCGTGCCGCAGCGTATTAATGAGGCCGTCCTGGGCATTGCGATGTCGCGGCAGCAGCAGCGATGAACACGGCGTGAAGCCCTCGTGAGGTGCCCGGGTTTGCATCGTGCGTGCACCCACCAGGCCGTGCGCACACGCGTGCCGCTGGCGGATGGTCGGCGCAAGGCAAAGCGCACGCGGCTGCAGGCAGCACCAGGCGGCGGAGATGGGAGGGGGTGATGAGGCAGAAATGAAGGGCAGGGACTGGGCCGTACAGACGCCGTACAGTGGGCCGGCACATGCATTGCACCCACGAGGAGGCGCTGCACTCGTGGTCGATTGCCACGGCGGGTAGACGGTGGTGGTGTGTGCACATGTGTGTCATTGAGAAACGCAACGCGAGATTGCAACCAAACAGCCAACGCGCCAAACATGGGGGGGTCTGTCGTCTCGTCCTGTCATCTCCTGTCCCGTCGTCTTCCACAGGTGTCCTGTCGCCTTCCAGTTGTACCAGACCTGGGGGGTCAGGGGCGGCTGCAGCAGCCTGGGGCGTGCGGGTGAGGCGGCCGGCCCCTTGTTTGGGCAGATGGTGGACCCTCAGTCGCATGCTGATCGCATGTAGCCGTACACACGCACAAGTGGTAAAAACGCTGGAACCAAGTACTTCCCCCAGCCAATCAATTTCTCAAATCATCTCAGCCACCCAGCAGCTTTCAGGCAGTTTGAGAGCACACCACGAAAGGGCATTTTGGCGAGGGCTGCGTTGAGCCGTGTGAGCCGTGCAGCGATACCACACCAGCAACACTCCAGGCCCTCTCCTGCAAAGCGCGGCCAGCTGCAGCAGGGGTTCGACCTGCGAGTGATACGAGCCGTGCCATGGCTGTGGGCGATCGCACGCTACGAGCTCACTGGTGTAGTACTCTGGGTCGGAAGACGCGATACTGTTAACGGTACAGATAGCACTAAGTGCTGTTGGGGCTGCCAGGCCCACTCTACATGGTAATACTACACACTAGTGTGGCAGGTCAGGATGTGACAACTGGTGTGGAGGTGAGACGGCGGTGGCGGGCGTGGCCCATGTTTACGGCCGGATGGGCGATACGGCCTGACGCATGTCATAGACGAGGGGCTGATATGAGGGGCCACCACTTAGCTGAGCCCAAAGGCAACACGTAATTGTTACAATCCTGAGAAGATGATGATGATGATGATGAGAGTTTTACAATCCACTTCTGGCGGTCACACGTACGGTTCCAAAGCTCCAGTGGGACTTAGAGAAACAAGGCTCAAGGCCCACAAAAGGTCAAGCTACAAGTAGCCCACGGTAACGCCATCCACAC
>VFSX01000209.1:7500-117500 GCA_016618255.1 Chlamydomonas sp. UWO 241 | reverse complement strand
CGGGGGGGGTGCGGTGAGAAGAGGGCTGCGTGTGGTTGTAGCACTCAGTGTGTGTGTGTGTGTGTGTGTATGTGAGAGAGTGTGGGCGAGGGCTTCACCTGCATGTGTGTGTGGTGTGTGGTGTGTGTGTGTGTGTGTGTGTGTGTGTGTGTGTGTGTGTGTGTGTGTGTGTGTGTGTGTGTGTGTGGTGTGTGTGTGTGTGTGTGTGTACGTGTGAGAGAGTGCAAGCGAGGGCTTCACCTGCGAGTGGGCGTGTACGCGTGTGTGCGTGTGTGTGTAGGGTTGACCCGACCCGTATACATCTTTGCAGATGTATTCGGGTCGGGCCAAGCCTATGCGTGTGTGACCAACCAACAACCAGCCAGCAACCAACAACCAACCTTGGCGGTGTTGTACACTGCGCCCCAGCCGGTCGCGACGCCGCAGCCGAGCAGGCAGACCTTATCCAGCGGGGCGGCCTTGTCGATCTGCACAGTGTGTGTGTGTGTGTGTGTGTGTGTGTGGAGAGAGGGAGAGAGGGAGAGAGAGAGAGGAGAGAAGAGAGAGGCAGAGAGGGAGAGAGGGAGAGAGGGAGAGAGGAGAGAGGGAGAGAGAGAGGGAGAGAGAGAGGAGAGATGAGAGAGAGAGAGGAGGGAGAGAGAGAGAGGAGAGAGAGGAGAGGGAGAGAGGGAGAGAGGGAGAGAGGGAGAGAGGGAGAGAGGCAGAGAGGCAGAGAGAGGAAGAGGTCAGAGAGCAGCCGAGCGGGCAGACCTTGTCGAGGGGGGCGGCCTTGTCGATCTGTGCAGTGTTTTTGTGTGTGTGTGTGTGTGTCTGTCTGTGTGCGTGTGTGTGTGTGTGTCTTTCTGTGTGTGCGTGTGTGAGAGGGAGGGAGAGGGGGAGAGAGAGGGAGAGACGGAGAGCAGCCCAGCAGGCAGAACTTTCCAGCGGGGCAGCCTTGTCGATATGCGCAGCCACAGAGAGAGAATGTGAGTGCGTCTGTGTGCGACGCACACTGTGAGTGTGTGCAAGAGAGATGGAGAGAGAGAGGGAGACGGAGACAGGGAGAGAGGGCGAGAGGAAGCGAGAGGGAGAGAGAGGGGGAGAGAGGGAGAGAGAAAGGGAGACAAAGTGAGAGAGAGACACAAAGAGAGACGGGCAGAGAGATCAAGAGAGAGAGACAGAGAGCGTGAGAGAATACGTGTGTGTGAGAGAGAGAGAGGGAGAGGGAGAGATATCAGCTAAGGAGTCGAGACCTTATCCAGGGGGGGGCGCCCATGTCGACCGATGTGCACAGTGGATGACAGACCACAGCGGCGACTGTGCAAGCACACGTGTGACATTCATTGCCCATGCCGCACCCCACACCACGTCAACACCCCACACCCCACACCCCACATTCCGCACCATGCCACACTGAAGCAACCGATTGCTCGTGCACCCCACAACCCACACACTCAGTGATTTCCTTATGGTAGGCTGGCGCGCTGCATGGCCTTGCGGGCGCTCTAAGTAGAGCCCCCCCCTAGACGTGTAGTCTGGGCCTTAACTCACGCCCCGGGGTCTTCCGAACACGTACGTGTAAAAACTGTTAAAAATAACGCCGCGCCCCACACCACGTCAACACCCCACACCCCACACCCCACATTCCGCACCATGCCACAACAGATTGCTCGTGCCCCCCACACCTCACACACTCCACACCTTTGCGACCTTGACCTAAACCCTAGACCCTTCCCCCTACACTCTTGTGGTTGTCCCCACAAGAGTGTAACCTGCTCTTCTTCTTCTTCATAGAACAGAAAAGCAGGTTTGACACACCCCACACTCCCTATTCCCCACTTTGAACTCCACACCCCACATTCCACACCTTGGCGACCGACTGCTCGTGCACCACTGTGTACTCTGAAAACGTGGACGTGCCCATAAAGTGGAAGATGGGCTTTCCATCGACGGAGAAGCGCGTCCCAGAGTCGGCCTTCATCACGCCCTTGCCTGCGGTGTGTGTGTGTGTATGTGTGTGTGCGTATGTGTGTGTGTGTGTGCGTGTGTGCGTGTGTGTGTGTGTGTGTGTGTGTGTGTGTGTGTGTGTGTAAGTGAGTGCTTATGTGTGCGCGTGTGTGCATGCGTGCATGGTAGTTGTGGATGTTGTAGTTGTGGATGTAGTGTGGACGTATGCATGTGTGTGTATACGTTTGCATGAGTGTGTATCGTGCGTGTGCGTACACGTTTGTGTGTGTGCGTGTGTGTGCGTGTGTGCGGGGAACGGGGAGTCACCGACTCCTCATTCTGTATCAGGGGCCACATATACGCGACAGCCAATGCCCCCCACCCAACCACCAGTGAACGCTCGCACTGAGACACACAGGTTGAGGAATTCGGGCGTCTTTAGGGTTTAGGGTTTAGGCAGGGTGTAGGGTATATTTAGGGTTTAGGGTTTAAACCCTAAGCGCCAGCCGATGCCCACGACCCACCCACCGGTGAAGGCGCGCACTGACACACACAGGTTTGGAGTTTGGGGTTTGGGGTTTGGGGTTTAGGGTCTAGGGTTCAGGGTTTAGGCCAAAGGGGTAGGTAAACCTAAACCCTAAACCTAAAAACCCCTGAAACCCTAAATCCGAACAAAAAAACTGATCCTCAACCTAAAACCTAAAACTGTAAGCGCCAGCCGATGCCCCCCATCCACCCACCGGTGAACGCGCGCACCGACACGCACAGGTTGCTCTCCGGGTGGACACAGAACTTGCAGTTGCCGCTGCGCACGGGTGAATACAAGGTTTCGAATTTCAGGGCGAGGGTTTTAGGATTGGGACTCAGGGTTAGGGTACAGGGTTAGGGGAAGGGGTAAGGGGAAGGAGTAAGGGTAAGGGTTCAAGGCTTCAGGGCTGAGATAAGGGTTGAGGGTTTCTAAACCCTTGTCCCTAAGGGCTAAGGGTTTAGGGTTTGCTCTCCAGGCTCACGTGGCCTCCCTTGCCAGAGTGGGTGCCGGCCAGCGCAGCAGGCCCCCCCCACACACGTGCCCAGTGCCCCACCAGGCACACACACACACACACACACTCACACACACACACAGGCACACACACACACACACGATGTGCAGTGCCCCACAATTATCAGTGCGTCATGCACGCGCCTCACCGCTACGCTTTGTAGCACAGGACCACATGGTCGCCTGCCTAGCCCCCCGTACGCGGTGAGGGGGGGGGGGAGTGCAGGCACTAGCCAGCACGCTGCCTGCTGGCCAGCGTAACCAGGCACCCCCACCCACCCCACACAACACACAAACACACACACACACACACACACTCCCCAGTGCCGCTTACCAGTATGCCTGGTAGCACGGGATGACATGGTCGCCCGCCTTGACCGATGTCACGCCCTCGCCCACGCTCTCCACGACGCCTGCGGCCTCATGGCCGAGGATGCAGGGGAACAGGCCCTGTGTGGGCGTGCGTGCGTGCGTGTGTGGGGGGGGGCGTGTGTGTGTGTGTGTTGTGTGTGTGTGTGTGTGTGTGTGTGTGTGGTGTTGTGTGGTGTGTGTGTGTGTGCGTGTGTGTGTGTGTGTGTGTGTGCGTGTGTGTTGAGTGCGTGTGTGTGTGTGTGTATGTGTGTGTGTGTGTGTGTGTGTGTGTGCGTGCGTGCATGTGTGTGTGGGGGTGTGTGTGCGTGTGTGCGTGTGTGTGCGTGTGCGTATGCGTATGCGTGTGTGTGTGTATGTGTGTGTGTGTGTGAGAGAGTGTGTGTGTGTGTGTTGAGTGGGTGAGTGTGACCGACATCCGCGGCCTCATGGCCAAGAATGCAGGGGAGCAGGCCCTTGGTGTGTGGGGTTGGGGGTTGGGGGTTGTGGGGCAGCCAGCATGTAACAGAGCACAGGCCTTGTGGGTGTGGGTGTATGGGTGTGTGGGTGGCAGTGTCCAGGATGCAGGGGAACAGGCCCTAAGTGTGTGTGGGGGGGGGGGGGCAGCATGTAACAGAGAACAGGCCTTGTGGGTGTGTAGGTGTGGGTGGCAGTGTCCAGGATGCAGGGCAACATGCATGGGCTCGCATACCCGCTCTTGGCTCTCAGAACCGTGTGGGTAGTATTTATTTGCAGTTCGTCTCAACGGGGGACTGTGCTGAAGACCTGGTGTGTTCGCCTCGCTGGCTTTTAGCCTTTTTTCGGGTCTTGTGTTTTTTCTCAAGGTCTAGGCGCTCCCGTTGTGTCGCGCTTTTAGCGACGGACATGCACTAAAAAAAAACAGCTGAAGGTAGGTGTCAAGGGAAGCTTAGCTTCTTCTTCTGCCTCTGGCTGCTTCAGGGCTGAGTGTGGTGCCTTCTTGCGGTGCTGTTGCTTGGCGCCCACCACCTAGTGTGGGTGGCGCTACTGTGGGCTACTTTTGTAGCTTGACCTTTTTGGTGCATGTGCCTGCTGTCTGATCCTGCTGGAACTTTGGAACTGATTGTGACCGCCGGCCTGTGATTGTAAAACCCTCTTGTTGTTGTTCGTTGTGGGTTCCTGCGGCAGGGGGTAAAGCGACAAGGTCTCAAGATTGACCCACCTACCCCCACCCCCCCGACTTTGTCCGGAGGTAGCAAGCTCCACCTACTATCTTGGTTAGCTAGAGAATCAGCATGCTGTTTCTTTTGCGAACCAAGGGACCTAGTCAGGGAGTGCGGTGGGTGGTCGGGCAGTGCACACTCGCGCCGTGCACGCCCCCCCCGCCCCCTCCCAGGCAAGAAAGGATTAAAATATCATTAAACAAGGATTTCAGGAAAAGCACAACCCTGTCCATTTTCTAGCTTTCTCAAGCTTCGTCTCACACTATAAGTTTGAATCCATCCCCTAGTAGGCTATTTTCAAAACTCGCTCTAGAAATCTCGTCGCCGAGCCCTGGACCCAGCAATGCGGCGCTGCTGGTGACGAGGATCTCCGTGCCGCTGACGAGCGGGGTAAAATACGACTGGCCCGGCTCCTGCTAGACTGCCCCTCGGTGGAACACTTCAGGAGCGGCTTGCCCGGCGCTGCCATGGCTTGGCGAGTAGCCGCGGCGCTGCCGCGGCCCTGCTGGGAGACGGCCCTTATCCTCCCCCCATCGAGGACGCCATGCGGCACCGATCTCGACGAGTTGATCGACGAGCGGAGGAGCTGGCGCCCGTCAATGCATGCTGGACATTGGTCAAGATGGCTGCCCGTGGAGGCAGGCTACCATCACGGCTTCAGCGGTGGCGACCGCCGAGGCAACACAGAGTAAATCCGCTTCATCAATCGCAGCGTTCGTCACCGCGGTCATCCTCGGGGTCGCTCGTCTGCCGGTGACTGGCGTTGGAAGGTCTTCAGGCAGCCTCCATGACAACTCTGTCGTCCATGCACCCCTGGAGGGTGGGACCTGGCCATGCATGAGACATGGGGCGCCGGCTGAGCCCCATGCAAACGAGAGCTGGACAGCCATGCACTGCCAGGCGGGGACCGTTCCAGTCAGCGCCAGTCGGCTCTGCCGGCTTGACTGGCCACAAGGCCACTACTGTGACCCTGAGGAAGGTCCTCTCCTATATGCTCCTTGCCAGACATGTCTCTCAGAGACCGCTGTTTGGGGTAGTCTAGCCGGCGGGAGCGGTAGTCTATCGGCCGGGAGCCGGCGGTACTCTAGTACTTAAGTGTGCTGGAGTATCGGCGGGTGTCTCTAGTAGAAGAGTAGCCTGCTTAGCTGGAAACCTCGTGTTACTGTTACTGTTACTGCTCTAGAAAATAAGCGAACCGCCCACCCCACCCCACCCCACCCCACCAACACCAACAACCACCAGCAAAAAGTTGTAGTTGTTTTACAATCCACTGCCGGCGGTCACACGTTCGGTTCCAAAGCTCCAGCGGGACTTTAGAGAGCAGGCACGAGGCCCACCAAAAGGCCAAGCTACAAAAGCAGCCCACGGTAGCGACAACCACGTAGTGGCGGGGCGCCAAGCAAGCAGCACCACAGTGCAAGCTCCATACCCACACACAGGATTCTCAACCCGTTACCCTTAACCCGGCGCTGCGCAAAAGTGGACCCCTTGTTGCACCGAGTACGACATTGTATGTGTCGCAGGCCCCCCTTCCCCCCCTGCTTTAGGGGGGAGGCACAGTGTCACAGACTACCTCCTAAAGCCTTCCAGTAGCTATTAAGGAAGCCTGTGCCTTCTAGATAGGTACCGGGGTATGAGGCCGCCACATGTGTGGGACACAGTGTGGGCCCTCTTGGACGAACCACATCCCTTCGACCGGATGGGTTTGACAGTCTAGGCGCGAGGCAGGGGCGCCTTGACACCCCAATTCGCGTAACACATCGCCCTGTGACACACAGGAGGCTCGGTGAGGGGCACATCCCTCATCCTAACTACCTAAAATGAGGCATGTTGAAGCTCGCCCTCTCACCTCTGGGTCTCTGCCATCTAGGGTGTAAGCGTCCTGCGAGTGGGGGGGCCATCGGAGTGCGTGAGCAGCGGGTCCACTCCCAAAAGGTGTGTGCGTGTGTGTGTGTGTGTGTGTGTGTGTGTGTGTGTTTGGCATACATCCAGCTGGGCCATGCCGTCAGTGTCTGTGTGTGTGTGTGTGTTTGTGTGTGTGTGTGTGTGCGTGTGTGTGCGACATGCATGCAGCTGAGCCATGCCATCTGAGCGTGTGTGTGGTGTGTGTGTGTGTGTGTGTGTGTGTGTATGCATGTGTGTGTGCACGTGTGCATGGGTGGGGGTCCACTCCCAAAAGGCTAGCTGTGGGCCACGCTTGCGCAAATATTACCTCCCAGCTCGGTGGCGAAGCCACTGCACGGCTTGCGTGGGGTGGTCGAATTGTTGAGAGTTTGTTTGTATTTGATAATCGTTTGGTTTTTATTTGTGTTTTCCGTGGTGCTTTTGCGGTGCGGAACGGCACAGCAACGCGTGACAATGAAATAATTAGGCGCAATGGCACAGCAATGCACGTCCTACCCGCGCGCAGTGGTCCCTGGGAAGGATTTCAGTAATTAGTTATTTTCCGGCTCCAGCAACTTTGACCGCTCATACCAGGCATAATACACAGCGGGTATTCATGCAGCACATGCCATTGTGCTGCTCTCGGCGAGAGCTTTCCAACGCATCGCTCCATGCCCTCACCCACTAAGTGAGGGGTGGTTTTCTGGGAAATGGGAAATCCGGCTCGGAGCGGTATATGGCTCGCAGGGGATGATCACTGCCCTCGCGTGAAAACTGCGCATGTTAACCCCCCGGCTACTCGCCCACAACAGCACATACTCCCTGGCTCCCCGTGTGGCACAGCGCCATCGCCACAATCTTGATGCGTACTTCGCCAGCCTGCGGCGGCGCCACGGTCACTGTGCACACGTCGAGCGGCTTTTTTGCCTCCCATGCCACAGCGGCCTTGCACTGGATGGGCTTGCCTGCGTGCACACGCACACACACACACACACACACACACACACACACACACACACACGCACACACACACACACACAGCACACACAAGCACGTCAGTTGCGCGGAAAACTTCTCTGGCTCCTTCAACAGGCCTAGCGGGAGCAAGGGTGGCACAATCCTCTTCAATTGCTTGCAAGATGCATGCGAATCGCGATGGATTTTGTCGATCGGCTGCCATAGCCATATAAACAGGCGGACCACCTGCCTGTGGTTTCTGCCATTGCTGTGGCGTGAACGACGACGCGGCGCGAGCTGGGGATGTTGAGAGGTGCTAAGAAGCAGCACCTGCTCAGCTGCTTGAAAGCACCAGATGAGGTGCGGGGAAGAGTAGCTGCGAGCTGAGCTGAGCGAGTTGAAATGCGTGAGTGGAGAGTTTGCTGCGTGCGGGAGGAGATCATCGAGCAGTGACCTTGCCTGACAGAGTTCGGAGTTGAGTGGGGACAGAGTTCGGAGTTGGGTGGGGGGTCACGAGTCAAACCCAGACCAGTGGCAGTTGTATGCAGCACACACACACACACACACACGCCCCCCACCACCACCACCACCTGCCACTGCGCGCACCTGCCACTGCACGCACACATGCAGTCCGCCACGGGTGCGCGCGGGGTGGCCCGCCGCCGCCACCACCACGCAACTCGTCAGCTTCTGAGCACGCTTTTGAGCGCGCTTCTGAGCACGGAGGGATCGGCGCCAAGGGCCCCACGATTGTGCGCGTGCCTTAGCCAACCACCCAGTCCCAGCACTCGCACGTAGACCACCACCCAGCCCCCAAACTCTCGCGCACACCCAAGCCAATCACACTCCAATCGGAATGTGTCCAACCCCAATCAAAACCAAATGATCCCGTTTTGCTAAAAATGTGTGTTTGCAATATTTTCAAGAGATCAACACGAGGACATCGATAGGCACCCGCGCTCAGACACCTCAGGCCGGCTTCCTTACACAGCCTTACGAGGGCTGCGTCGTCGGCTGCATTCCTAGCCATGCTCAGACTGCCAACAGGTGACCAAGAGAGCCCAGATCCATCTCTTATTACTTAACTGTACATACATGCTGCTACCTATCTAGTGCCTGCGTGTCAGCGGCGTTATTGCATTCATGTCGTGCGCCGGTCAATGCCCGTCGGTGTGGCGAGGATTCACGAGTCCTGCTTCTCCTCCGCCTTGTCAGCAGCCGCGCCCTCCTCCTCTTCGCACATCTCCATCACCTCGTTGATGTTGTTCTCGATCTCGTCAATCCTGCGCACGCAAGCGCGGGCAGTGCATGCATGTGCGTGAGCACGGCACAGCACGGCATTACCTAATTTAAGGCGGTGCTGTGGAGCCCCACACGCATGCAGCATGTTGATGTGCCGCGTGGATGTTCTGCGTGCTGGCCAATCGGCGTTGCAAGCACCAGCCGCCAGCATGTGTGTGTGTGTGTGTGTGTGTGTGTGTGTGTTCTAGATGCAGTGCACGTGCATGCCACCGGCTGCTACACTCATGCTTATGCATGCGGTGTGCTGCGATGGCCCTGGGATCTTCCTCCACACGATGCAAGCATGCGCGCGGTTCCTCTCACAAACCGCCATGCGGTGCCCTTGCATGGCGCATGCATGGAAAGAAACAATGCCCCAGCACGCTCAGCGCCGAAGCGTCGCCACTCTGGCACCCACACACCCCTCTCGCATTTCAGGCATTCGTGCCCGCGCTGAGACACCACCGAGTGGCAACAGAATGCCCTTCTCCCCCTCCTCGCTCCCCCACCCTCCCCGCTCATCTCTGCACGCACCGCGAGCCCATATCGTCAATCTTGGAGATGATGTTCTCGCTCATCGTGTTGAATCGCGTTTGCATTTGGCTGAGAAGCGTCTGCACAAACGCCGATGTCTCCAGCTGGGATGCGGGTGCTGGTGCTGCAGACATTGGAACAAACAGGACGCCCTCACGGGCACGTCGTTGTGGACTGTGGGATTGTGGCAAATGGGGGTTCGGGTTCGGGGTTAGGGCACAGGGCAGGGGCACAGGGGTTCACACGCACACACAACCTCCACAACCTCAACCCTTCGTGAAAGGGTCACACGCATGGCACTGGTGGCTCTGGGGAGTGGTGGTGCTGGGGAGTGGTGCATGGCACGCCCGCGTAGCATGGGGCAGCATGGCGTGCACACGGTTCCCCGGCCCACTGGCGCGCCTCTCCGCTGGCAGCAGCACCGCGCGGTGGTCCTGCGTCCATGCACCTCACGCGGTGGGGCCCCCGGGGAGGCAGCCGCCGCTGCTGCCAAGGCCGGCACCACCAGCCGCGACGACCGCCCCCCAAGACCGCTACTGACCGGACCGCTGCTCGCCAAGCAGGCCGCCGCGATGTTTGTGGCGGGCGCCGTGCTCGGCCCGTGCTGCGACTCGCTGCACAGCAAGAGCGACGTGCTGCACTATGCGTCGCCGAGCGTCACGTCACTCGGGCCCCTGCCGTTCTAGACATGCTGGTGGGTGCCGCTCATGTTCGGGCTCGCTGGGCTGATCATCGGCGTGGGCTACCCGCTGCTGGATGACCTGGTGGATGGTGGCCGTGGCGCGCGGTCAGGCGGCCCGGCCAGCGATGGCGCCCAGCAATCGGGCAGCAGCAGCGGCAGCAGAAGCAGCAGCAGCAGCAGCAGCAGCAGCCAGGCAGCAGGCGGAAGCGGAGCCAGCGCCGCCGCCGCGTCGTCCTGGCCCGCCGTCCTGCTGACCATCTCCCTATTTGTGGCGCACTACAAGCTGAGCGCAGTGCTCGACGCGCCGCTGGCGGGCGTGCAGGGCGCGGAGGATGCGGTGCTCGCTGCTGCTGCGCTCGCGATTTGGCGCGTGCTCGACGGAACCCCGCAGGTAGCAGCTGCCCGTCAGTGCTGTGGGCCCCACCCACCCCACCCACCCACCACCCCCCCACCCGCACACACACACACACACACACACACACACACACACTCTCGAAACGCTCCCCCCTCTGCGCCTGCGCCTGCTGTCAACCCAGACCCTCTCCCCACACGCGCACGCTGATGCCTGCGCCTGCTGCAACCCTCTCCCTCTGAATCACACGCACACGCGCACAACAGGGCGCAGCCATGAGCGCCCTCACCGCGCTCGGCGGCCCCGCCCTCGAGGTCGTCCTTATCAACGGCCTCGGCCTGTATTCCTACTCCCACCCGGTGGTGCTGGGTGCAGTGCCGACCTGGATCGCGTGGGTGTACTTTGCGGGGGGGCCGGCCGTGGGGCTGCTTGGGCGGCGTGTGCGCACGGCGCTCGAAGGGCGGCAGGAGGCGCGAGAGGGGGGGCAGGCACGGCGCAGCTCGTTGCAGTAGTAGAGTCCATTGCTGGCGCGAGGCGGCCGTGGGGCGGCAGCAGCAGCAGCAGCAGCTGGCGCGAGAGGGGGGTAGGGCACGAGAGGTGGGGCAGGCGCGGCGCATCTTTACGCCCAAACGCTGTGTCCGAGCACCAGATGGGCAACAAATGAGGGTTCAAATTTTGCTTTCGGAAAACATGCTTTCACATTCTCCGCACACACCCCACGCCAGCGTGACTACAGTGAGAGAGGCTGTGGCTCGGTGGCGCCTCCTGTAACAAAACGCCACACCACCAACGCCGCACACCGCTAAACGCCCGGCAGCAAGACGTTCTTGATCGTACATGTAGTCAACGCGTCAACAAAAAACGCATCACGCAAAAACATCAACCCGCGCGGCGCGCGTTATCCGCACGCTGGCGGTTCCGCCCACTGCTTTAAATGCCAACTGGTGTAAACTGCTGGCTACTGCTGATGCGCCTGCTGCGGCTTCCGTGGCTGTGCCTGCACGTGCGCCGCAGCGGGCGCCGCACCGTGCCCCAGCCGCAGCAGCAGCGAGTTGGAGACGACGGCGACGCTCGAGACCGCCATCATGCCGGCAGCCACGCTCGGGTTGAGGCAAATGCCGTACATGGGCAGGGCCGCGCCCGCTGCGGGCAGGATGCGTGTGTGCGTGTGCTCGAGTGTGTGTGTGTGTGTGTGTGACGTGAACATGCACATGAGCTTGCTCGAGTGTGGGTGTGTGTGCGTGCGCGCGTGTGCGTGTGAAAGCGCCGGTGTGCGTGTGTGCACGCGTGCGTGCCTGACTGTGCATGCCTGTAACACGAGCATGCACGTGTGCACACATGCAAGCGAGGACGCGCGGCATGCATGGCGCACCCACCCGCGAGCGGGATCCCGACAATGTTGTAGCACAGCGCCCACGCGAGGTTCTGTCGGATCTTGGTCAGCGCCGCGCGGCCGAGCGTGAGGGAGTCCACGACCTGAGGCAGGCAGTGTGCGTGCTCGTGTGTGTGTATGTGTGCGCGTGTGTGTGTGTGTGTGTGTGTGTGTGTGTGCGTGTGTGTGTCTGTGTTTATGTGTGCGTGCGTGATTGTGTGCGTGCGTGTGTGCGTGAGCGCGTGCGTTCACATGGTTGGTCACAAGATAGCAAATGAACACAACATCCAAAGGTTCTCGACTCTTTAAACGACTACAGTGTGTGTGTGCGAGTGTGTGTTTGTGCGCTGATAGCCAACTCACATATGCAAATATTCGAATCATATGTGAGCCCCCTCGACTCATATTTGACCCCCCCCTTTCGGCAAAACCAAAGTTGAGTTCACATATGCATCGCGCTTGCCACTACAAAACGTGTGAAAAGCCGCCACTGCTGGCGTCGTGGCCGCGATGTTGTTGAGCATGCTCAGGCCTGTATCAAGACATAGACAGTGGCTCGGAGGGGAGGGTGCTCGGGGGCAGGATGATCTCCTGCCTGCCTCGACTACTGCCTGCCTCGACTCATTAAACGACTACAGTGTGTGTTTGTGTGCTGAAGCACAGGCAAAGTCCAAGGCTGACCTGCGATGCACAACGTGTCTCCCTGCAACGTGTCTCTCCCTCCCTCCCTCCCTCCCTCTGTGTGTGCATGCTCGAGATGTGTACGTGCGTGTCTAGGCCTTAACTCACGCCCCGGGTTCTTCCGGGCGCATACGTGTAAACCCGTGTAAAACCCTGTGCGTGCACACGCACGCGTGGCATACACCCTTCCTCACCTGAGAGAGGCGGTCGCCCATGAGGACGAGGTTGCCCGACAGGAGGCATGCGTGTGCGGCGGCAGGTGCGGCGGTGCTCTGGGCGCCTCCCTACTACAGCGAGGCCCCTGTGACTCCAGGGTTCGGACACTGAGGCCCTTGGTGACGGGACAGCTACAGCTCACGAATAATGCTCTACAGACACCCTCGAAGTGTCACTCTAACGTTCGCGGCGAGGAAGGCCGCCAAAAGTTGGGGAGCCTCTCGTCACCTGTCCGAACCTGTGAGTCACAGGGGTCTCACTACAGCCCCTTATATTGCTTCCCCGGCGGTACAAGCTCCACGCATAGGATATTATGGCTTTGTCACAATGCAATACAATCCGCGCGAATTTTATTGCATCGTGACAAAGCCATCATATCCTATGCGTGGAGCTTGTACCGCCGGGGTAGCAATACAGGGGGCTGTGGTGGGGCCTGCTATGAGCTGTATTGCATTGTTACAAAGCCAGGATATCCTATGTGTGTAGCTTGTACCGCCGGGGTAACAATACGGGGGGCTGTGGTAGGGCCTGCTATGAGCGCCCATCATGATCTCACCTGAGAGAGGCGGTCGCCCATAAGGACGACTCCAGCGGCGCCGGAAGCGGCGTCAAGGCCGCCCTGCACACAGTGTGTGTGTATGTGTATGTGTGTGTGTGTGTGTGTGGTCGATTGCACAGTCTGTTGGCCGCTTCTGGTGGCGTACTCGACATGTGCGTGTGTGTGCTGGGGTTGGGGGTTGCTAGGTGCGTCACACACGGCTGTAAAATCCATCATTATCTGGTTCGTGGTTCAGGGTTGGGGGTGTAGGCCGGTCGCCCAGGAAAGAGGACGACGCCGGCAGCAGCGTGTGTGTGTGTGTGTGTGTGTGTTGGGGTTTGTTCCGGCATGGGTTCAGGCTTGGGGTTGGGCCCAGTGGCCCATGCATGAGGACGACACCGGCGGCGCCGGCAGCGGCGTCGAGGCCGCCCCGCATACAGTGTGTGCGCATGTGTGTGTGTGTGTGTGTGTGTGTGTGTGTGCGTGTGTTGCTGAGGGTCCAGCTGTTCCAACGGTGAAAGCTAGGGTTTTAATAGGGTTCATAATTACCTTCAGCGCAACTCCCACATCCGCAGCCGCGAGCGCCGGCGTGTCGTTGACGCCGTCCCCGACCATCGCAACCACTCGGCCGGCCGCTCGCAGCGCCTCGACACGCTCCAGCTTGCACGCGGGGCTCAGACCGCCGACCGCCCACTCAGGACGAACGCCCGCATCGGCCGCGGCTGCGTGCGTGTGTGTGTGTGTGTGTGTGTGTGTGTGTGCGTGTGTGTATGTGTGCGTGCGAGTGAGTGAGCTGGCGGGGCTCAGACCGCCGACTGCCCACTCGGGCCGAACGCCCGCATCGGCCACGGCTGCGTGTGCGTGTGTGTGTGTGTGTGTGCGTGTGCGTGTGCGTGTGTGTGTGCGTGCGAGGCAGCCCACTCGAGACGAACGCCCGCATCGGCCGTGGCTGCGCGTGCGAGCGCGTGAGTGTGTGTGTTTGTGTGTGTGTGTGTGTGTGTGTGTGTGCATGTGTTCGTGTGCACGCACACATATATGTGCGCGCGTGCCATACACTCCTACCCCACCTGCAGCCCCCTGTGCGTCGCCAGAGAGCACCTCCATGCCTGCCCATTGCAGTTCCCAAGGACTTCGTTGCACCCCCCCCCACACAAACTCCTTTCCCCACCTGCAGCCACCGCCCTCTGCGCGTCGCCAGACAGCACGTGCACGTCCATGCCTGCCCAAGGACCTAGGTAGCACACACACACACACACACACACCCTTTCGCCACCTGCAGCCACCGCCCCCTGCGCGTCGCCAGACAACACAACAAACCTCCATGCCTGCCCAAGGACCTAGGTAGCACACACGCACAAACACACACACACACACTTTCCCCACCTGCAGCCACCGCCCCCTGCGCGTCGCCAGACAGCACGTGCACGTCTATGCCAAGGGCAACGAGCGCAGCGACCGTCGCCACGGCGTCGGGCCGCAGCGTGTCGCGCAATGAGAGGCAGCCGACGAGGCCCTGCGGTGTGTGTGTGTGTGTGCGTGAGCCGTGCATCGAGAGGCTTCCGACGAGGCCCTGCGATGTGTGTGTGTGTGTATGTGTGTGTGTGTATGTGTGCGTGTGCCGTGCATCAAGAGGCATCCGACAAGGCCCTGCGGTGTGTGTGTGTGTGTGTGTGTGTGTGCGTGAGGGGGGGGAGCGATGAGACAGGCGGCTCCCCCACACCCACATAGTAGCCCCCCCCCCCCACACACAAAACCCACCTCTCCCGCCACGCCGACCCACACTTGTGTGTCCACACCAGTGATGTCCCAAGCGCCCCCGCAGCCCCGCAGCCCCCGCTGCTAGGGCGAAACGGGAAATTTGTGGAGAAACTGCAGGGGCGAATCGCGGGAATTTGCAGTTTTCACACTTTCCCGCAAACAATCATCCCCCGCGGAGGCATTTCGAAATATTCCCTCCAATGTCGCGGGGGCAAACACGACTTTCTCTGTTTCCTTAAGGACACCACTGGTCCACACCCGCGCTCGGCTGCATCGGGCGAGCGACACGAGTACCGTCCATATTGTTTGCCTTCGCGGGGGGGGGGTCGAAATTATAGTTGTTAAATGCGATTGCAGGGGTCGTTTTTCGTCGTTTTTTGTCGTTTCGACGCCCCAAATCGCAATTTTCGACGATTTATATAAGTTTCTTAGCTTCGCGGGGGGAGGGCAAAAAACGACAATTATACGCTCAGGCTAACCGCCCGGACGGTAACAGAGACTACAACTGATACCAATTCGTCGTCTCCTTGCCAATCTACTACTCCAACTCAACTCAGCCCAACTCAGTGGTAGCTTAGTGGAGAACAGCTGTCGCAAAAGAACCCACATATTAGCCCCCCACACACACACACAGCCCACCTCTCCCGCCACGCCGATCCACACTTGTGTGTCAACACCCGCGCTCGGCGCGCCGTCGCCGGTGGTCGAAGCCGCGTGGCCACTGTCGCCGCACACCTGCCGCGCAGCAGCATGACGGCAGCACAGGAAGTGTGAGAGAGAGAGTTTCAGAGAGATTGTGAGCGAGTGTGAGAGATTATCAGTGAGAGCGTCAGAGAGAGAGAGAGAGAGAGAGAGAGAGCAGAGCAGAGAGCAGAGAGCAGAGGGTGGTTGCCGGTGGTCAAAGCCGCGCGGCCGGTGGCATCTCCGCACACCTGGCGCGCGGAAACATGAGGGCAGCAGAGGAAGTGTCAGAGAGAGAAAGAGCAGAGAGATTGCCAGAGAGAGCGGCAGAGAGAGAGAGAGAGCAGAGAGCACAGGGTGGTTGCCGGTGGTCAAAGCCGCGCGGCCGGTGGCATCTCCGCACACCTGGCGTGCGGAAACATGACGGCAGCAGAGGAAGTGTCAGAGAGAGAAAGAGCAGAGAGATTGCCAGAGAGAGCGGCAGAGAGAGAGAGAGAGCAGAGAGCACAGGGTGGTTGCCGGTGGTCGAAGCCGCGCGGCCGGTGGCATCGCCGCACACCTGCCGCGCGCAACGTGTGGCCACAGTTTTGTACTGCGCTGCGCTTGCGCTTGCGCTTGCGCTTGCGCTTGGGCTTGCGCTTGCGCCTGCGCCTGCGCTGCACTGCGCTACACCCACCCCACTCCTGACACTCCCCACTCCCCACACAACTCACACACCTGCTCCTCCACCCACTCGCGCCTCCCCACTGCGACGCGCGCGCCGCCAACCAGAGCTGCTACGCCACACCCCGGCTGCGTGCGCGCATCTTCTGCGGGGGGCACGGCCACCCCGCGCGCGGATGCCTGAAGGTGTGTGGGTGTGTGGGTGTGTCTGTGCTGGTGTGTGTGTGTTGGTGTGCGGTGGAAGCTATGCACGCGCGTCCTCCGCAAGGGCATGGCCACGTCGCGCACAGACGCCTGGAGTTGTGTGTGTGTGTGTGTGTGTGTGGGTGTGTGTGCGTGTGTGTGTGCGTGTGTGCGTGTGGGTGGGTGCGCGTGAGGGAAGGGATGGGGGGGGGGGGTCGCACACCAGCAAGCTAGAGGGCGCAACACTAACCTCGACCAGGAACGTGTTGCGCTCGTCCACTTTCTTGCCGCCCTCCTTGCCGTCGCGCTTACATTGATTGATTCAGATATACATCAATTCATTTGTTGGTTCACACAAGTGTGAGAACGCACCTCGGCCAGAACAGCGTCTGCGAGCGGGTGGCGCGTGGCGGACTCCACGGACGCTGCCAGCGACAGCACGCGCGCCTCTGCCGACTGCTCCGATGACGCTGCGCTGGAAGAAGCCCACACGCCGATGACCTGTAGTGCGTGTGTGTGTGTGTGTGAGCGCGCGTGTGCGTGCGTGCGTGTATGCGTGCGTGCGTGTGTGCGTGTGTGTGTGTGTGACAGATCGAGAGACATACAGCACGCGCCCCTCCCCGGACTGCTCCGATCACGCTGCGGTGGAAGAAGCCCATACGCCGATGACCTGAAGTGCGTGTGTGTGTGTGTGAGCGCGCGTGTGTGTGCGTGCGTGTGTGCGTGCGTGCGTGCGTGTGAGGGAGACAGCGTGACAGCACGCGCGTCTCTGCCGATTGCTCCGATGACGCTGCGCTGGAAGAAGCCCACACGCCAATGACCTGCGGTACGCGTGTACGTGGGTGCATGCGTGTGTGTGCGTGTGCGCGCGTGTGTGTGTGTGTGTGCTTGTGTGCGTGCGTGTGAGGGAGAGAGCGTGACAGCACGCGCGTCTCTGCCGACTGCTCCGATGACGCTGCGCTGGAAGAGCCCACACGCCGACGACCTGCAGCGTGCGTGTGTGTGGAAGGGAGAGAGAGAGACGTAAAGAGAGAGTGAGTGAGTGCGCAAGTGGCAGACAGAGGCAGAGAGAGAAAGAGAGAGACGGAGAGAGACAGAGAGAGACAGGCAGAGATAGTCAGAGAGAGAGTGACAGCACGCGCGCCTCTGCTGACTGCTCTGATGACGCTGCGCTGGAAGAAGCCCACACGCCGACGACCTGCAGCGTGCGTGCGTGTGAAGGGGAGAAAGAGAGACATAAAGAGAGAGTGGGTGAGTGCGCGAGTGGCAGACAGAGAGTCAGAGAGAGTCAGAGAGAGACAGAGTGAGACAGAGAGAGACAGGCAGAGATTGACAGAGAGAGCGACAGCACGCGCGCCTCTGCTGACTGCTCTGATGACGCTGCAGTGGGCGCCGCCCACAAGCCGACGACCTGCAGCGTGTGTGTTTGTGTGTGTGTGCATGTGCGCGTGCATGCGTGTGCATGTGTGTGTGTGTGTGAAATAGCGCGCGTGCCTCCCTGGACTGCTCCGATGAAGATGGCCCTGGCAAAGCCCACACTCAGACAATCTGCTGCGTGCGTGCGTGCGCGTGTGTGCGTGTGTGTGCGTGTGTGTGCGTGTGCGTGTGTGTGTGTGTGCGTGTGTGTGCGTGCGTGCGCACGTGTGTGCGTGTGCGTGCGTGTGCGTGCGTGTGTGTGCGTGCGTGTGCGTGTGTGTGCGCGTGTGTGCGTGTGTGTGCATACGAGGGGGGAGGGGGGGGGAGGCAATGGCTCAGCCTTTCCGCCCTGAACTATAAACAAAGCCTGCCCACAGCCACCTACCTGCAGCTTCCCGGACGTGAGCGTGCCCGTCTTGTCCTAGGCACCATCGTGTCAACACCGCCCCATCACCCTCCACCCCGAGCCCTTGAACTACTGAAAACTGACGCACAGTGCCACTGAGCGGTAGCAGTTGCAGAAGCAGGTGCACCGAGCCGCACCTGCAGCTTCCCGGCCGTGAGCGTGCCCGTCTTGTCGAGCACCACCGTGTCAACCGCCGCGAGGCGTTCCAAAACGTCCCCGCCGCGGATCAGCAGGCCTCGGCGCGCGCCTAGAGACGATGCGACGAGCACCTGCAGATGGGGAAAGGTGTGTGTGTATGTGTTTTGTGTGCGTGTATGTGTGTGTGTGTGTGTGCATGTGTGTATATGTGTGTGTAAGTGTGTGTGCAGAGAGAACGTCTCCGCCTCGGATGAGCAGTCCTCGGCGTGCGCTGAGCGATGATGCGGCGAGCACCTGTGCGTGTGTGTGTGTGTGCGTGTGTGCGTTTTTTTTGCGTAAATGTGTGTGCTTGTGCGCGTGTGTGTGTGTGTGCATGTGTGTGTGGAGAGAGAACGTCTCCGCTGCGGATCAGCAGTCCCCGGCGCGCGCCCAGCGATGTTGCGACGAGCACCTGTAGTCAGCAGAATGGTGTGTGTGTGTGTGTGTGTGCATGAGCACCTGTGGTCAGCAGAATGGTGTGTGTGTGTGTGTGTGTGTGTGTGTGTGTTTGCATGAGCACCTGTGGTCAGCAGAATGTGTGTGTGTGTGTGTGTGTGCATGAGCACCTGTGGTCAGCAGAATGGTGTGTGTGTGTGTGTGTCTGTGCATGAGCACCTGTGGTCAGCAGAATGGTGTGTGTGTGTGTGTGTGTGTGGTGTGTGTGTGCATGAGCACCTGTGGTCAGCAGAATGATGTGTGTGTGTGTGTGTGTGTGCATGAGCAACTGTGGTCAGTAGAATGGTGTGTGTGTGCGTGTGCATGTGTGCATGAGCACCTGTGGTCAGCAGAATGGTGTGTCTGTGTGTGTCTGTGTGTGTGGTGTGTGTGCATGAGCACCTGTGGTCAGCAGAATGTGTGTGTGTGTGTGTGTGTGTGTGTGTGTCCGTGTAGGCGGCGCCTACTCTGCCTCCTTTCCCCTCGAAGCTGGAGTCAAGCAAGGCTGCCCCCTCTCCCCCCTCCTCTTCAACATCTTCATCGACACCGTCATCCGATCCCTGATAGCCCAGCTCCCCAACGCATCCAAATCGGCTACGTGGTGAACGGCACTCTCCACACACCCCTCCCACGCCACGGTTTCGACTCTACCCTACTCCCCCTCCTCCTCTACGCGGACGACATAGCTCTGATGGCACTCGACATCGATGCCCTCAAAGACATGCTCGCACGCCTCGACCAGATCTGCTCCGACCTCGCACTCGAGATCAACTACGCCAAGACCGTGCACCAAACCCTGGGTCATCCGTCTGCCCACACCGACACCCCAGCACCGATCTCCATCCCTTCCACTTCCTCCTCTAACCCCCACCTTGTCCACCCCACAGACAAGTTCAAATACCTCGGCAGTATTTATTCCACACCCGCAGCCCCCTCCCCCTCCGATGCACACCCTGTCTCCCACTCAGGCGCCGGGATACTCGATGCCGAGATCTCACGCCGCATTGGCTCTGCCTGGTTTGCCTACAAACGCCTTACCCTACGGTTCTGGGACGCCCCCCCTGAAGTCATCTCTGACTCTACTAAGATCTGTCTGTACAATGCCTATGTTGTTTCCGCACTCCTTTATGGATGCCAAGCATTGACACTGAATAAAGCCCACATCCACCGCCTCGAGGTTACTCACAACCGATTCCTACGCCGCCTTAAGCGGATCCCCCACAACCTTTCCCCTTCCTCCCCTCACACATCCACCATCGAGATGCACGCCAAGGACCCACCCACAGCGCCCATCATCGACACCATCAACAAACACCGAGCTGCGTTCATCGGTCCCCTCATCCGCCCCCTCCCCCCCTCTCCATCTCCTCAGCCCCTCCCCCCTCCCCACCCCAGCCCCGCCATCTTCCCCTCCCCTCCCCCTCCCCAGCTCCTTCACCCTCCACACCCCATCTTCCCAGCCACCGCCGCACTTTTCATGTGCCGTCGACCGGACGCGGATGGCCTCCACGCGGGAGGGGCCATCACGTTGTACCGGCAAAATGCAGGTGACATTTTCACATCCCAACGGTTTCCAGACGCCGTCAAGAATCACTTTGACCAGTTCGAACGAGAGCGAGCCAAGTACGCCGCGTACCCAGAGCTCACGCGCATCCTCGACAACCGAGTCCCACCCGGATGGCTCATCCTAGCGAGATTTCCACAGCTGTGCGAGTCCATATGCGGCAATCTGATTAAGGCGGGTTAGAGGTTGCGACCACCACACAGCCTCAGAGAGAGTGAGAGTGATCACAGTCAGTTTAGTCAGCGTACAACACAGCGTACTTAGATGCAGTGCCTCAGAGGCAGCCCCCCCGCAGCAGAGTGGCATTGTATCCCCTCATAGCGACGAGTGGTCTCCCGCTATTGACAGACGCCCTTTCGCCGACCTCTGGAACGATATCGCCGTTATCTTTGTAACGATATGGAATGGAATGGAATGTGTGTGTGTGCATGAGCCCCTTTGGTCATAATGATGGTGTGTGTGTGTGTGTGTGCGTGTGTGCATGAGCACCTGTGGTCAGCAGAATGTGTGTGTGTGTGTGTGTGTGTGTGTGTGTGTGTGTGTGCATGAGCACCTGTGGTCAGCAGAATGGTGTGTGTGTGTGTGTCTGTGCATGAGCACCTGTGGTCAGCAGAATGGTGTGTGTGTGTGTGTGTGTGTGTGTGGTGTGTGTGTGCATGAGCACCTGTAATCAGCAGAATGGTGTGTGTGTGTGTGTGCATGAGCACCTGTGGTCAGCAGAATGTGTGTGTGTGTGTGTGTGTGTGCATGAGCAACTGTGGTCAGTAGAATGGTGTGTGTGTGTGTGTGTGTGTGTGTGTGTGTGTGTGTGTGTCTGTGCATGAGCACCTGTGGTCAGCAGAATGTGTGTGTGTGTGTGTGTGTGTGTGCATGAGCACCTGTGGTCAGCAGAATGTGTGTGTGGTGTGTGTGTGCATGAGCACCTGTGGTCAGCAGAATGGTGTGTGTGTGTGTGTGCATGAGCACCTGTGGTCAGCAGAATGGTGTGTGTGTGTGTGTGTGTGGTGTGTGTGCATGAGCACCTATGGTCAGCAGAATGGTGTGTGTGCGTGTGTGTGTGCATGAGCACCTGTGGTCAGCAGAATGGTGTGTGTGTGTCTGTGTGTGTGTGCATGAGCACCTGTGGTCAACAGAATGGTGTGTGTGTGTGTGTGTGTGGTGTGTGTGCATGAGCACCTATGGTGAGCACCTATGGGAGCACCTATCACACAGACTGTAAGATCCATCATCATCATCATCATCATCATCATCATCATCATGGTCAGCAGAATGGTGTGTGTGCGTGTGTGTATGTGTGTGCGTGTGTGTGTGTGTGTGTGCATGAGTGTGTGTGTGTGTGTGTGTGTGTGTGTCCGATTGATGCCCAAAGCAGCACGTGTACCCTCTCCACCACTAGACCCAAGCTAGAACCTAGAACCAAGCCCTCTACACACATTTCGGTGGACGTTGCGAGCCCAAGCGCGCACGGGCACGCGACCACCAGCACATCAACAGCCAGCTTGATGCCCAGCAGCACGCCTCCCTACCACCACACCTCAAACACCCCAAGCCCTAGCCAGAGCCTATCTATCTACACAGATTACAAAATTCTCACCGCAGTGGGCGTTGCTAGCCCGAGTGCGCACGGGCACGCGACCACCAGCACATCAACAGCCAGCTTGATGCCCAGCAGCACGCCTCTCTACCACCACACCTCAAGCCATAGCCAGAGCCTATCTATCTACACAGATTAAAAATTTTCTCACCGCAGTGGGCGTTGCTAGCCCAAGCGCGCAGCTTGATGGACAGCAGCATGCCCCCCCTCTACCACCACACCTCAAACACCCCAAGCCCTAGCCAGAGCCTATCTATCTACACAGTTTTTTGAATTCTCACCGCAGTGGGCGTTGCTAGCCCGAGCGTGCACGGGAACGCGGCCACCAGCACGAAAACAGCCAGCTTAATAGAAAGCAGCAGCCCCGCCACAGACGCGGGCGGGGCACCTATAGGCCCTATAGGCCCTCTTCTCGGCCCTATAGACCCTAGGCCCTCTTCTCGGCCCTAGATCCTACAAAAAAACATGCGCACCCGTAAAACTCACCGCAGTCGGCGTTGCGAGCCCGAGCGCGCACGGGCACGCGACCACCAGCACGTCAACAGCCAGCTTGATGGACAGCAGCAGCCCTGCCACGGACGCGGGCGGGGCCTCCGGCATGCTCGCCCATGCAGACGAACCGCCGTGCATGGCCGCGTTCATCGCGGCCCAGGAAGACATCGGCTCTGCGACAGTGTGCGTGTGTGCGTGTGCGTGTGTGTGTGTGTGTGCATGGGTGGCAGCGTTCATCGCCGCCCAGGAAGACATCAGCTCTGCGACAGTGTGCGTGTGTGCGTGTGCGTGTGTGTGTGTGTGTGTGTGGGTGCATGGATGGCAGCGTTCATTGCCGCCCAGGAAGACATCAGCTCTGCGACAGAGTGAGTGTGTGTTTGTGTTGTGCGTGCATGTGCACGCGTGCTTGCATGTGTGTGTGTGTGTGCCCCGTGTGTGTGTGTGTGCCCCCCCCCAACACTCCCACCCCCGGACCCCCACACCCCACACCCCCACACCTGCAAACACCGCATCCTCCACAGCATCCGGGAACCAGTGCACGCCAAAGCCCGTCCAGAACGCAAATGTGAGCGCCGACGCCGTCATCACGCCGTAGCAGAATCGGCCGGCGACTGCGTCCGCTAGTCGCTGCGTGTGGGTGGGTGTGTGGGTGTGCGTGTGCATGTGTGTGCATGTGTGTGCATGTGTGGGGGGGGGGCGTGTGTGTGTGTGTGTGTGTGTGTGTGACAAGACCCGGTCATCACGCCGTAGCAGAATCGACCGGCGACTGCGTCCGCTAGTCGCTGCGTGTGTGGGGGGGGGGGCGTGTGCATGTGTGTGTGTGTGTGTGCGCGCGCACGCTCGTGTGCGTGTGTGTGTGTGTGTGACAAGACGCCGTCATCATGCCGTAGAAGAATCGGCCGGCGACTGCGTCCGCTAGTCGCAGCGTGTGTGTGTGGGGGTGGGGGTGCATGTGTCAAGAGTGTGTGGGTGTGAGTGTGTGCGCGCGTGAGCACGCTTGTGTGTGTGGGGGTGCGAGCGTGCGTGTGTGTGTGTGTGTGTGTGTGTGTGTGTGTGTGTGTGTGTATGTGACAAGACGCCGTCATCACGCCGTAGCAGAATCGGCCGGCGACTGCATCCGCTAGTCGCTGCGCGTGTGTGGTGTGTGTGTGTGCGTGACAGTGTGTGACAGAGTGTGTGGGTGTGCGTGCGTGCGCACGTGTGCACACTTGTGTGTGTGTGTGTGTCACATACGGTGTACGTGCTTATGTGTGATGTGGGAAAGATGGGGGGAGTCGAGAGCGGAAAGTATGGTGTTGCGCAAAACAGACAGCACATGCAAGCGTCTCGCAAACCTTCCTGCACACGCCTGCGCCCACGCACATGCACTAGCACGCACACACGCTGCGTGTGACACGCACACCCATGCCCGCGCATACACGCATGTGCACGCGCACAAGCACATGCCCACTCACCCCCCACCCTCCCACCCCGCACACGCCCGTGCACCGGCGCCAACACACACGCCCGCGTACACGCACACGGCACACGCACAAGCACACGCAAAAGCACACACAACGCGCACACACACACACGCACACACGCACACACACGCACACATGCACACACACACACCTGCACTGGTGCCTCACGAGACTGGGCATCAGAGACGAGGCGCGCGATGCCTGCGCGGGGGGGGGGGAGTGGGGACAGTGAGAAAAGTGATCTTGGATTACACAAGGGATGAGCAAAGCCAAGGCAGGCACGGCGGCACGAGCAGCAGGTGCAACGGGGCTTCTTCCTCCAGCCCCAGGAGGGGTTGCGTGTGGAGCCTGCGCTGGCGTGCTGCGTGCTTGGCGCCCGCCACCGAGTGTGGGTGGCGTAACCGCGTGGGCTACTTTCGTAGCTTGACCATTTTGCGGTGGGCCTCGTGCCTGCTCTCTCGCTCTCATCAAGTCCCGCTGGGGCCCACTGGAATCGAAGGGGCGACTGCCGCCAGTGGGTTATCAAACTATCAGCATCATTCCTCCGTGCATGCTGCCTTATGGATAGAGGTGTGCATGGTGTTTGCCCTTTGGAGCTGCGTCATCAGGTGTATGCTGCCTTATGGACCAAGGTGTGGATGGTCTTTGCCCTTTGGAGCTGTCATCAGTCATCCGGGTTTCATGAAGAACAAAAACTGTATTTTGAACAACCGGTCCGTCTGGAAACCGCCTTGGACCAAGGGGGCCAACATGTGTGCGAGTTGGCGTGTGGGAAAGCAAGCCCGCTCCCCAGGCTGCTCCCTAACCATTTCAGTTGTTTTTCGGGGGGAAGCAGGGAGGGCCTCAACACAGCCGCCACTGCCACATGCACACCTGCCATCGTGGACGACTCTCCGGTCGACGTCGCACGCACGCGTGAGTGTCGAGGCTGGCTTGAACTGATTTAGGGTCTAGGTTCAGGGCCTGGGTTTATGGCCTAGGTTTAAGGTCTAGGTGTAGGGTCTAGGTTTAGGGCCTGGGTTTATGGCCACGCACACCTTCCAGTGGACGACATTCCGGTCAACGTCGCACGCACACGTGAGGGTCGAGGCTGGCTTGAACTGATTTAGGGTCTAGGTTTAGGGTCTAGGTTTAGGGTCTAGGTTTAGGGTCTAGGTTCAGGGCCTGGGTTTAGGGTTTAGGTTTAGGGTCAGGGTTTAGGGTCTAGGTGTAGGGTCTAGGTGTAGGGTCTACGTTACGGATCTAGGGCCAGGGTTTATGGCCATGCACACCTGCCAGTGTGGATGACTCTCCAGTCGACGTCGCACGCACAATGACCGCTCCCTCGTATGCAATCGTGCCGCCAGTCACTTTGTTGCCGGGTGCCTGGGGTGGTGGTGGTGGTGTGTGTGTGTGTGTGTTTGCGTGTGTGTGTGTGTGCGTGTGTGTGCGTGTGTGTGCGTATGTGTGTGTGTGCGTGTGTCTGTGACCGCTCCCTCGTATGCAATCGTGTCGCCAGTCACTTTGTCGCCACGTGCCTGGGGGGTTGGTGTGTGGGGAGGGGTGGGGGGGGGCATGTGTGTGTGTGTGTGTGGCTGCGTGTGTCTGACCGCTCCCTCGTATGGAATCGTGCCACCCGTGACTTTGTCGCTGGGTGCCTTAGTCGTAGTTCACGGGGCCGTATTAGAATTAAAACGCTGTATTAAAATCAATACGTTTTTTATTATTACAAAAACACATGGTTGGAGTCACCCCCACCCCCCACCCTTCAACCAAGGTGCAGTCCACAGTCCACAGTTACAGTTACATCGGCTTTCCAGCAAAGACTACCTCTAGTCCTAGTACCACCGCCTAGACCCAAGTCCAGTTCTGGCCCTAACAATTACTTGTGAGGGGCGGTAGCCACCAGCCGGCTGCCTGCCAACGTGTAGTCCCAGAGCAAAAAGGAGAGCTATTGTGCGACGCCTCCAAATAGGTCCTAACTGCTTCTAGGGGATAGGGGGTCAAGTGGCGCTTGCCAATCTACTTGACCGCCGTGGTGGAGGGGCCGGCGCCTGAGGGGCAGCCGGACCGTACACCACGGCTCTCCACCCGACCCTATCCTGAGCACGCTCAAACGCCGTGTCCGAAAAAGTCTTCCAATCAGAACGAGTGCCACTAGTTTCGCCTAGCTGCTGAATCAGTAGCTTAAGAAAATAGTGTCGGGAGGAGGCTGGAGGCCGGCCTTGCTGCCGAGCCACATCCATTGTGCAGTCAAAAGTCGTACGAGGAAGACGAGAAGCCGGCATGCGCATCACATGGCCTAGCCACTGCATTGATCGCTTTGCCACAAGGCTCTCAATTGGCTCAGTGTCGCACGCCTGCCGAATATAAGTTAATCTGTGCCGGTCGACCAGGCGCACACCCAGAATGCGACGAAGGCAGTTAGAGTGGGCAACCTCCAATCGAGTCAGTTGTGTTTTAGTAGGGGCCCATGTTTCGCAGCCGTACAGAAAGTGGGGCAGCACAAAAGTGTTGTAAACCCGCATCTTAGACTGCACTTGCATCTTCTTGCTGGCCCAAATCTTATCAAAAGACGCAAACACGCCCAGCGCGCTGCAGGCGCAGGTCTTCAAAAAGGTGCGGAGGGGCTCTCTGACACTGTTTCCACACAGTTCATACTGTCCCCACACAGTTCATACTTATATTGGTGTGTCAAGGTGCAGCTACAGGCGCAGGTCTTCAAAAAGGTGCGGAGGGGCTCCCAAGGATTTTCAGCATAAGCGCCAACTGGGCTGGGTCATGCGAGAACAAACATAAATCGTCGGCATACATCAGCATTACTATGCGCTCAACCGACGACGACAACACAGAGCCGCCGGCTCGGGTCACGACTGACACGCCAGCCCCCTCTGGCATCATGTCTAGCGCCTTTTTCACTATGTGGTCAATAAAAACATTGAACAACACAGGAGCAATGACGCACCCCTGTCGCACACCAGACGACACGGGGAATTCGTGCCCGATTTTCCCAGCCAGCCGCATGGCAGCTGCAGTCCACACCCCATTGCATATTTTTAACTCGGGGGGAGCACGGGTTGCGTTGAGCGGTCCCAGCACGCCCTCAAAGTCGGTCCAACGCCTCTAAGGGGGCAAAAGGCGGCCCATCAGAGGCGGCCACAAAGACGCCCCTGCGCGCTACGAACGGGCTCCCCACCCCAACCCCGCTTAAGGCCGTGCCCTAGGGACCCAATCGCAGCCTGCGACGCTGTTGGTGACCACTTTGAGGCAGCGATGGCAGCCCACGGCCTCGCGGCAGCCTCGCAACACCGAGTGTGGGCGCAAATCGACTTTTCACGCGTCGCCACCGCACGCGCGCGCGCATCTAACGGCCCCAAACTCTCAGTAAGCTTTCGATATGTACCCAGAAGCTTAAGTTCGGGAGCTTAGGTGAGGGGGGGCTGTGCACCGCGAGGTGTGTGCATGGGAGCGCCATGCAGCTGTGAGCCCCATGTGCTGCCCCAGTACCCTTCTGGACACCTTGGGTCCATACAGCGCCACCCAGGCCTCCATTATGATCCCAAACGATCATCCCTTGGGTTTTATGGCGTTGGGGGGCGTGAGCCAGCTGCTGGGCGCTCTTATGTGGCCCAAAGTGTGGGAAAAGTGTGTACAAAGAACAAATCAATGGTTACACAGCCCCAATGCACACCTGAGACCTCCATTAGGCAAGCATAACCTTTATATACCGTCATCAACATGCTGGAGGGGCCACGGGTGGTGGGGAGCCAGGATGCGCCCTCAGTGCCATGGAATGCACATTTGGCTGCCAAAAGCGCGTCTCCGCGGGGTGCAAAATCTGCTGTTTAACCCCAATAAAAGCAGTGGTGCTGAGCCGTTCAGGTCCAGCCCTTTCAGCCACAGATGCCTTGGGTAGTGGCCTAGGCCTCCAGTTAACCTCGGGCCCTAAGCCGGGGGTTTGGGTTAGGTTCCAGCCTTTGGAAAACATATCTTCTTCACAATCCAGATTTGCCCGCAAAATCAAAATTCAAGCGCTCACTGTAACCGCTAGGATTCGGATTTAAAACATCCAAGGCCACCAGCAGATAGCGTGCACTGCAGGCTATCCGACGAGCCGCCCCACGTCCCAATAGCCCACCCACAGCTTCCGTGCCATCAGTCAGCAGATTGGGTGTTCGCTGTGTTAAAATTAATACATTAGCCCCGTGAACTAAGATTAGTGTGTGTGAGGGGGAGGGGGGGGGGCATATGTGTGTGTGTTTGTGTGTGCGCGTTTGTGTGTATGTGTGTGCGTGCGTGCGTGCGCGTGTGTGTGTGTGTGTGTGTGTGTGTGCGTGTGTGCGTGTTGAGTGCGTGTGTGTGTGCGCGCGTGTGTTCACCTTTGGCACGAGCGCCGGCTCCCCTGTCAGCGCGGACTCGTCGCATGCACACGAGCCGGACACGACATCCCCATCCACCGGAACCTTCTCCCCTGGCAGCACCTGTGTGTGTGTGTGTGCGCGCGTGTGTGTGTGTGTGTGTGTGTGTGTGTGTGTGTGACTGCGTGCACACGAGCCGGACACGACGTCACCATCGACCGGGACCTTCTCCCCTGGCAGCACCTGTGTGTGTGTGTGTGCGCGCGTGTGTGTGTGTGTGTGGCCGCGTGCACACAAACCGGACACGACGTCACCATCGACCGGGACCTTCTCTCCTGGAAGCACCTGTGTGTGAGTGTGAGTGTGTGTGTGTGTGTGTGTGTGTGTGCTTTTTAGCGCAGGCAAGAGCCGCAATCCAGGCTGCTCGTGCAGTGGGAACTGTAGCAATCTCTCTCTCTTGCAATCCAGGCTGCATGTGCTGTGGGAACTGTAGCAAATCTCTCTCTCTTTCTCTCTCCCTGTGTTTCTGAGGAGCCTGGGCGTGGGAGTGCTCACGCGCCAGACATGACGGGGTCCTTCGGCCCCGTGGCCGGGCAGGTGGAAGGTTCCCAAGACACATGGGCTTAGGTGTGTCAAGAGCGTGTGAGGGCTGTGTGTGGATACAGGTGCGTGAGTTCAGGAGCGTGGGGACAGGTGTGCCCAGGGTGACCGGAAGCGGCCAACGGTCCCCACCGTTGGCGTTGGCCGTTGGCTGGGCCAACGGTGCCAACGCCAACGGGCCAACGGTGCCAACGGGGCAAACAACGCGCTCCGCGGCGAGGAAACGTGTGGAATCGGAAAATTCGCGCGCTACGAGCCGTTGCCGGCGATATAACGTGGCTGTATAGCTCAGTGCTGGGAGCACAGTAGACACCCTGAGGAGGGCACTGGGAGCACTCGCATACCCAGGCACGCAGACACATCTAGTGCTCAAGGGTGTTGCGTGTGGGTCGTGCTCAGTCAGTGTTGCTTCCCATGCAAGCATCATCCCACTACTCTTTGGCTGCTAAGATCCGTGGTATTGGCACTTTTAAGCCACCGTTGGCTGACAGTTGGCTAAGCCAACGTTTTTATTTGCCTTTGACGTTGGCACCGTTGGCTTTGGCCGTTGGCACCATTGGCGGTGACCCTGGGTGTGACGACAGAAGTGTGAGGATCGGAGTGTGTGAACTGGGGTGGGGGCATGGGTGTGGGAGGACTGGGTGTGGAGCGTGCATGACGGGCGGGGGCGGGCGCCGCACACACAGCAAAGTGCAGCACCTGGAGCGTGAATCCCCCCTGACTCACAATCATGATGGATTTTACACTCATGTGTGACACTCCTTACAGGCAGCGTATTCGACCTATCTTGGTGCACAGCGCTCGAGCACTACAGACGGGTGGCTGGCAACTTGTTGGGGCCTAGTGAGTCGGGGCTGGACCTAGACAGGGCGCTGGACCCCCAGATCCACCCTCCCCCCCGTAGGGGCACGGCTGGCCACAGCAGTAACCCATCTTACCCATGTGATGCCTCTGTTGGACAAGTAAGTAACACGGGGTTTCCAGCTAAGCAGGCTACTCTTCTACTAGAGACACCCGCCGATACTCCGGCACCCTTAAGTACTAGAGTACCGCCGGCTCCCGGCCGATAGACTACCGCTCCCGCCGGCTAGACTACCCCAAACAGCGGTCTCTGAGAGACATGTCTGGCAAGGAGCATATAGGAGAGGACCTTCCTCAGGGTCAGTAGTGGCCTTGTGGCCAGTCAAGCCGGCAGAGCCGACTGGCGCTGACTGGAACGGTCCCCGCCTGGCAGTGCATGGCTGTCCAGCTCTCGTTTGCATGGGGCTCAGCCGGCGCCCCATGCCTCATGCATGGCCAGGTCCCACCCTCCAGGGGTGCATGGACGACAGAGTTGTCATGGAGGCTGCCTGAAGACCTTCCAACGCCAGTCACCGGCAGACGAGCGACCCCGAGGATGAGCGCGGTGACGAACGCTGCGATTGGTGAAGCGGGTTTACTCTGTGTTGCCTCGGCGGTCGCCACCGCCGAAGCCGTGATGGTAGCCCGCATCCACGGGCAGCCATCTTGACCAATGTCCAGCATGCATTGACGGGCGCCAGCTCCTCCGCTCGTCGATCAACTCGTCGAGATCGGTGCCGCATGGCATCCTGCATGGGGGGAGGATAAGGGCCGTCTCCCAGCACGAGCCGCGGCAGTGCCGCGGCTACTCGCAAAGCCATGGCAGCGCCGGGCAAGCCGCTTCTTGTAGTGTTCCACCGAGGGGCAGTCTAGCAGGAGCCAGGCCAGTCATATTTTACCCCGCTTGTCAGCGGCACGGAGATCCTCGTCACCAGCAGCGCCGCATTGCTGGGTCCAGGGCTCGGCGACGAGAACGCGCCTCCGTTAATCGAGCCCCCCGTTAATCGAGCACACCCACCCACCCTTAACCCACACCCACCTAGACGACGTCCCCCGGGCGGACAGCCGCCGTCGCGAACTCCACATACTCGGCAGCGACAGCAGCAGCCTTGACACCAGCAGCCGCCGCAGCCGCCACAGCTGCCTGGCTCACCCCCCCCCCCAGGGGAAGCGCACCACAACAACGCGCGCACCTGGAACACGTCCCCTGGGCGGATGGTCGCCGTCGCCACCTTGTACATATTCAACAGAAGCAGCAGAAGACACAGCAGCAGCAACAGCAGCAACAGCAGCAGCAGGCTGCCCCCCCCCCCCCCCCCCCCGAGGGGGAGCGCACCACCCCAACGCGCGCACCTGGAACACGTCCCCCGGGCGGACCGTCGCTGTCGCAACCTCTCTGATACTGAACAGCGACAGCAGCAGCCTTGACCGCCGCGGGCGCGACGCCGAGCACACACACACGCACGCACACAAAACACACACACACACATACACACACACCAATAACACGTCCCCCGGGCGGACCGTCGCCGTTGCGACCTCCACACACTTTACAGCGACAGCAGCAGCCTTGACACCAGCAGCCGCCGCAGCCGCCACAGCTGCCTCCCCCCCCCCCACCCACAGGAGCACACCCACCCACCTAAAAGAACTCCCCCGGGCGGACAGCCGCCGTCGCAAACTCCACATACTCGACAGCGACAGCAGCAGCCTTGATGCCAGCAGCCGCCGCAGCCGCCACAGCTGCCTGACTCCCCCCCCCCCCGGGGGAGCGCACCACACCAACGCGCGCACCTGGTACACGTCCCCCCCGCTGTCGCCACCTCTTACATACTCAACAGCGACAGCAGCAGCCTTGACGCCCGCAGCCGCCGCAGCAGCCTTGGCCGAGCCGGGCGCGACGCTGACACACACACACACACACACACACACACACACACACACACACACACACACAATCGGGGTTCACACGCGCACCGTGTGGGACAAGTGCCGTGGTGCGGTGTGAGTGGGTCCTGACAGAGCACGCCCTTGCAGGGGCGTGTGAGGCAAGGTCGCACACACACACACACATCATAAACTCAAACCCACCTGGAAGACGTCCCCCGGGCGGACCGTCGCCGTCGCGACCTCCACATACTCGACAGCGACAGCAGCAGCCTTGACGCCCGCAGCCGCCGCAGCAGCCGCAGCCTTGGCCGCGCCGGGCGCGACGCCGGGGTCGAGCACCAGGCGCGTGCTCGCTGGGATGAGCGACGCGAGGGACTTGAGGTCGGAGGCGGCAGCGACCTTGGCTCGCGACTGCGTGCACAGGGTTTAAAGTTCAGGGTTCAGGGTTCAGGGTTCAGGGTTCAGGGTCCAGGGTTCAGGGTTCAGGGTTTAGGGTTCAGGGTTTCTGCGTGCATAGGGTTTAGGGTTACAGGTTACATGTTACGGAAAACGGATTCAGGTTTCAGGGTTTACGGTTTAGGGTTTCTGCGTGTGTCTGTTTGAACCGACACGGGTCCTTGCTCAAAAAAGAGGGGCGTTGCAACGCGTGGGGTGGAATGGGCGACGCGAGGGGAGCTTGAGTTCAGAGGCGGTCTTGGCGCGCGACCGCACGCGGCACAACTGTTGATATACAGGGGGCGCTGGCAGAGACAAGGAACAGGGACAGGGACACGCCACGATCAGAGTTTACAGAGGGGAAGGGGAGAGAGGCATGTGCTGCTGAAGGGGGTTGCATAGCAGCCCTCATGCTTACAGGCAGGCTGCAGCATAGCAGTGCCTAGCCAGGGCCAGACTGCAAGGGGCAAACCTACTCACCTGGCAGAGACAAGGAACAGGGACAGGGACACGCCACGATCAGAGTGGCGTGTGCTGCCCAGTCCGTCTGCCAGGGAGGGAGAAAGTCCACACAGATAATAAACCTGGAGTTACAGTTACAGTTACAGTTACATGGCATTCCAGCTAAGACAACACTAGTCCTAGTGCCACCGCCCTGTGAAGGACGATAGCCACCAGCCGGTTACCTGCCGTCTAGACTACCGCTCCCGCCGGCTAGTTTAGACCCAAACAAGTCCCTGAGGGACATGTCTGGCAAGGAGCGTATAGGAAAGGACCGTCCTCCTCCTGGCCTTTGAGGCCAACCACGCCGGCTGTGCCGACTGGCGGCGCTGAAGCAGAAAAGTCCCCGCCTGGCATGGTGCATGGTTGTCCAACTCCATGCATGGGGCTCTGCCTGCGCCCCATGCGTCATGCATGGCCAGGTCCCACCCTCCAGGGGGGCCTGGGCAAACAGAGTCGTCATGGCAGGCTGCCTGAAGACCAATGCCGACGCCAGTCACCGGCAGACGAGTGCCCCCGAGGGTGAGCGCGGTGACAAACGCTGCGATGGTGAAGCGGATAAACTCTGTTGTTGCCTCGGCGGTCACCACCGCTGAAGCCCTGATGGTAGCTCGCCCCCACGAGCAGCCATCTTGACCGATGTCCAGCATGCATTGACGGGCGCCAGCTCCTCCGCTCGTCGATCAACTCGTCGAGATCGGTGCCGCATGGCGTCCTGCATGGGAGGAGGATAAGGGCCGTCTCCCAGCACGGGTCGCGGCAGCGCCGCGGCTACTCGCCAAGCCATGACAGCGCCGGGCAAGCCGCTCCTGTAGTTTCCACCGAGGGACAGTCTAGCAGGAGCCAGGCCAGTCGTATTTTATCCCGCTCGTCAGCGGCACGGAGATCCTAGTCACCAGCAGCGCCGCATTGCTGGGTCCAGGGCTCGGCGACGAGAACGCGCCTCCGTTAATCGAGCCCCTGGAGTAATCAATCAGAAAGATTCAGATAAGATCTCAGTAAGCAATATCTAAGAGCAGCAAAGAGCTCGTGTGACAAACAGATAGCCGTGGAACAGCAGTAGTAGTAACAGGCAGTCAATGTGTGACCGGAGGCTGTCACTACAGCTCAACAACAACGTGGTTTTTTGTTTGAACCATGGTTTGAAGCACGGCTCCTCGCTCACTGCACAACAGGGTTTGTTCTGTAGACACGCATGCAACGCGTGGGGTGGGATGGGCGACGCAGTGATCTCCTTTTCATGAGTTTTAATTCATTATTCCACAGCCGGGTTTTGCTTTATCGCAAGTTGCTGTTTCAACCCAACATAGGCCAAACTTGAAAAACACCAAAACACCAAAACGACATGCTGGTCGAAACCGTCGCATGGGATGCTCCACCACTGGTCATGCATGCGAGGCCCCTGGATTGGAACGCCAGTGTGTTGAGTGTGCGTTGGGGGCGTTGGGAGGCGCCATGTGGTGCGCTTTGGTGTCGGGTGTAGCCGAGAACTTGCGCCTGATGTCGCCCCTCGCGCCTCCTGCGCGACGCCGACTACGGAGGAAGGTTCTCGATCGACAACCGTTCATTCCTTGGGCACTGGGGTGCTGGGGCTGCCCGCATGCAGACCTCGAAAGGGTGAAATCGTGTTTTCGTGTTTTGGGGGTCTGTGTTGGGTTGAAACTGCAACTTGCGATAACCGCGTTGACCGTTGACCTCCCGTTGACCTTTTGTCATCATGCATAGGTCATTTGAAAGCTGTTGATGTGCTCTGTCTGGCGGGCTTTTCCGGCTAACAATCCACTGAATGTTTTCAGCTGTGTGCAAGGTCAAAGTACAGCCGCTATACAGCCAAATGGCTGTGTAGAGCCGAAAAGAAAAACACTGGGGCGACGCGAGGAGGGCTTGATTTCAGAGGCACGCGACGACACATATTGAGCGCGCGTGTATTTGAACCAGACACACGCCTACCGCGAGCCCACGCCCCAAGGGTCCGTACTGTAACCTGTAACCTGTGAACTGTAACCTGTAAACTGTAAAACGTTAACTGTGAACTTCGGAACTGGCCCAAGGAACACCCCTACCTCTAGCGCGCGGCCGAGCAGCACGAATGCGAGCAGCATGACGGGCTCCTCGAGGAAGCCTGTATGTGTGTGTGTGTGTGTGCGCGCGTGTGTGCGTGCGTGCGTGCGTGCGTGCGTGCGTGCGTGTGTGTGTGTGTGTGTGTGTGTGTGTGTGTGTGTGTGTGTGTGTGCGTGTGCGTGTGCGTGTTGAGTGTGTGTGTGGGGGCTCCTCGAGGGCGCCTGCACAAGCATGGGTGCACGAGTGAGCATGAGATTGGGAGAGAATGTGTGCGTGCGAGCCCTGCTCCCTGAGAGAACGAAACGCCGGGCCTGGGCACGGCCGGCGTCGCCCCATCCCACACTAGTGTGGACCCCCCACACATTCTCCACACCCACCAGCATCAAACACACCGCCCAGCTGAGGCGACAGCACCGACACTGTGCCGACGCCGAACGCCTTATGCCGCACTAATGTAGAGCCCCACATCCAGCCATCCAGCCATCCCCATCCCCGTACTAGCGTGGATCCACCCACCAGCGTCAAACACGCCGCCCAGCTGAGGCGACAGCGCCGACGCCGTTCCGACGCCGAACGCCGCGGTCGACCCGATCGCCACGAGGCTGTTCATGTTGGGCACACCGTTGCCGAGCGAGCGGAAGCCGTCTGTGTGAGAGAGACAGAGAGGCAATGGAGAGAGTGTTTCTGGCAGAGAGAGAGAGAGAGAGAGAAGGGGAGGGAGAGAGAGAGAGAGAGAGAAAGAAGGGGAGGGAGAGAGAGAGAGAGAGAGAGAGAGAGAGAGGAGACAGTGGGGTGGGTGTTTGTGGCATAGAGAGGGGCATAGAGAGAGGAGACAAAGTGGTGTGTGTGTTTGTGGCAGAGACAGACAGAGAGAGAGGAGAGACAGTGGAGTGCGTGTTTGCAGCAGAGAGAGAGAGAGAGGAGGCAGTGGTGTGTGTTTATAACAGAGAGAGGGAGAGAAGGGAGACCGTGGAGTGTATTTGTGGCAGAGAGAGAGAGAGGGGAGACATTGGTGTGTGTATTTGTGGCAGAGAGAGAGAGAGAGGGGAGACATTGGTGTGTGTATTTGTGGCAGAGAGAGAGAGAGGAGGCAGTGGTGTGTGTTTATAACAGAGAGGGAGAGAAGGGAGACAGTGGTGTGTGTATTTGTGGCAGAGAGAGAGAGGGGAGACATTGGTGTGTGTATTTGTGGCAGAGAGAGAGAGCGGGGAAAGTGGTGTGTGGAGAGACAGTGGTGCGCGTGTTTGTGGCATAGAGAGAGAGTAGAGAAAGTGGTGCGAGTGTTTGGGGCAGAGGGAGTGTGTGAGAGAGAGGAGAGACAAAGTGGTGTGTGCGCTTGTGGCAGAGTGAGAGAGTGAGAGAGAGAGAGAGAGAGAGAGAGAGAGGAGAGAAAGTTGTGTGTGTATTTGCGGCAGAGAGAGAGAGAGAGAGAGAGAGAGAGAGAGAGAGAGAGAAATTAAGGTTTAGTGTCTCACCTATAGACGAGGAGAGCGGGTTGAGGTTTTTAAGGGATCAGGGTCTCACCTATGAGGAGGGAGCGTCCAGGCCCGAGCAGCGCGACCGCCCCTAGAGCGCCCGTTTGTGTCAGTGGTACGAACTGTTATGAACTGTCATTGGTATGAACTGTGTGGGCACAGGACGTGGCCCGACGCGTTACCTAGGAGGAGGGAGGGCTCTAGGTCTCGTCGTTTTATGGTCTAGGGTCTCACCTATGAGGAGGGAGCGTCCAGGCCCGAGCAGCGCGACCGCCCCAAGAGCGCCCGTTTGTGTCAGTGGTACGAACTGTTATGAACTGTCATTGGTATGAACTGTGTGGGCACAGGACGTGGCCCGACGCCTTACCTAGGAGGAGGGAGGGCTCTAGGGCTCGTCGTTTAATGGTTTAGGGTCTCACCTATGAGGAGGGAGCGTCCAGGCCCGAGCAGCGCGACCGCCCCTAGAGTGCCCGTTTGTGTCAGTGGTACGAACTGTTATGAACTGTCATTGGTATGAACTGTGTAGGCACAGGACGTGGCCCGACGCCTTACCTAGGAGGAGGGAGGGCTCTAGGGTTTAGGGTTTTATGGTGTAGGGTCTCACCGATGAGGAGGGAGCGTCCGGGCCCGAGCAGCGCGACCGCCCCTAGCGCGCCGCTGAGCCACGGGTTCCCGACGGCCATCATCGCGTCAGAGTGCGCGAGGTCGTGGAGTCCGAGCACCTGTAGCGTAGGGGCAAGGATACCGTGTTTCAGGGGTTTCGCTCAGGAGCTTGGGACAAAAAACGGCGGAGCCGTCACGGGGCTGGGTCTGGTTAGCACCGGCTGTGATCACACAAACCTGCAGAGAGAGAAGGAGAGGGGGGGAGAGAGAGAGAGAGAGAGAGAGAGAGAGAGAGAGAGAGAGAGAGAGAGGGTGCGAGAGAGAGGGTGAGAGAGAGAGAGGGAGAGAGAGAGAGAGAGAGAGAGAGAGAGAGAGAGAGAGAGAGAGAGAGAGAGAGGGAGAGAGGGAGAGAGGGAGAGAGAGAGAGGGAGCACCTGGGGAAGGTAGAAGGCACCTGGGGAAGGTAGGGGACAAACATACTGTGCTTGATGGTTGATTGTACAGACCGTCTCTGGGCCGAGTGCCCTGTCTAGGTCCAGACCCTACCACCACTAGCCAGCCACCCGTCTGTGGTGCTCGGGCGCTTTACGCCGAGCAAGGTCAAATACGCTGCCTGTAGGTGGAGCGTCACACACGACTGTAAAATCCAGCGTCATCAGACCGTGTGACACCACTAGTGTTTTTTTGTTTAGGGCCATCATCGGCACCAGCACAGGTCGTCTTGTATACACCACATCACGTATTACGCATCGTCGTGGTAACACACAGACTGTAAAACCCATGATGAATGACGACCCTGCACTACAACTCACGTGGAGGAAGTGCCCGAGGTGGTGCACGCAGCATGCTCCGACGAGGATCCACGCGAAACCGAGGTTGAGCAGCGACAAGCGGGCCTCGTCCTGTTTTGGAAGTTGGGGAGGGGTGTGTGTGTGTGTGTGTGTGTGTGTGTGTGTGTGTGTGTGTGTGTGCGTGTGTGTGTGCGTGTGTGTGTGTGCGTATGTGTGTGCAAGAGAGGAAGAGAGAGAGAGAGAGAGAGAGAGTGTGGGTGGTTAGGGACCAACAATCGTGTGGGTGACGGGGCGCACCTCGCTCTCTCTCGCTCCGCCTTCTCCGTTGAGGAGGTGTGTGTGTGTGTGTGAGAGAGAGAGAGAGAGAGATGGGTGGCTGGGTGGGGTCTCAGCGCACGCGTGTGAGAGTGAGAGAGAGGGTGGGGGTCGGCAACGGGTTGCACCTCTCTCTCGCACCGTCTTCTTCGTTGGGGAGGTGTGCGTTTGTGTGTGTGTGTGTATGAGAGAGAGAGAGAGAGATGGGTGGCTGGGTGGGGTCTCAGCGCACGCGTGTGAGAGTGAGAGAGAGGGTGGGGGTCGGCAACGGGTCGCACTTCTCTCTCGCACCGTCGTCTCCATTGGGGAGGTGTGTGTGTGTGTGAGAGAAAAAGAGGACGTCTGAGAAAAGGACGTATGAGAGAGAGACAAAGAAGGACGTGAAGATGGGTGGCTGGGTGGGGTCGCAGCGCACGCGTGTGAGAGTGAGAGAGAGGGTGGGGGGCAGCGACAGGGCGCATCTCTCTCTCTCGCATCGCCTTCTCCATTGGGGAGGGTTGTGTGTGTGAGAGAGCGACAAAAAGGACGTGAAGATGCGTGGCTGGATGGGGTCTCAGCGCACGTGTGTGAGAGTGGGAGAGAGAGGGTGGGGGCCGACGACAGGGCGCACCTCTCTCTCTCGCACCGCCTTCTTCGTCGGGGAGGTGTGAGTGTGTGTGAGAGAGACAGACAAAGAGGACGTCAATATGGGTGGCTGGATGGGGTCTCAGCGCACGCGTGTAAGAGTGGGAGAGAGGGTGGCAGCCGGCAACGGGGCACACCTCTCTCTCTCGCTCCGCCTGCTCCGCCGCTGCGACCGCGTCGGCCGCACTGCCGGACGCCCCTCCGCCGAGGCCGCGGACCTGCGAGCACGCGTGTGCCAGGGCGTGCGTGTCAGTGACGATGCACGCACGTTCAAACGCACAAACATGCACACACGTACGCACTCGCACACACACACACACACACACACAAACACACACACACACACGCGCGCGCATGCACGCAAACAGCAACTGTGCATGCTCCCTCGCCTGTCTTGTGGGGGCATTTGGGGGGGTGGGGGGGGGCTGTGTGCTGGGGCCCTTCCTACACGCGCACACACACACACACACACACACACACACACACACATATACCACATACGGGTAGTGGACGCACGCGCACACGCACCGTCGTTGTGACGACAGGGCGTGTGTGTCAGTGGCAATGGACGCAAGTCCACACGCACAAACATGCACACACACGCACACACACACACACACACACACACACACACACACTTCACGGTGTGGAATTGAAGCGCGTCGTTGACACACAAACACACACACATACACACAAATACACACACACAACACGCACACGCACACGCACACGCACACGCACACGCACACGCACACGCACAGCATGTTGGCACATGCGCACGCACACGTGCACACGCACCGTCGTCGGGAAGCCCTTCTTGGTGAGCATCGCCGCAACCTCAGCAACCGCCTGTTGGTGGTCACCCCCGCTGTCGCCGCCGTCGGCGGCGCTGAAGCGCACGGCCGCCGTGCCTGTCACCAGGTTAACCGCCGCACTGCCGACGTCTGGGCGCGCCATGAGCATGCGCTTCACGGCCGCGCTGCACGCGCCGCACTTCATGCCCGACACGTCGAGCAGCACCTGGTTCTGGCTGCCAGGCTGATTGCCTGGACCGCCATTGGGGAAAGGGGACCCGAGCGGCGGCGGTGCTCCAGCCGAGGGGGGAGCTGTGCAGGGCGAGATGGTTATCGGGAATGGGGGAGATGGTGAGTCACAGAGACACGCGTGCACCGATAAGTGCGTGTGCATGCATGGCTCCCCACAGCCCCTGCCCTTCCCCAGGCGCTGCTGCATGCATGCACGTGGGCCATGCACAGATGAGGCGTTATGCATGCGGGCTGGTAGAGTACCACTTGCATGGAGAGGCTTGCATGGAGGGGCTGGTGGGCGTAACACGATACGTGCGCAGCGTGGGGCAGACGCACCTTCTGCCTGAGGTGCATCCACAACAGATGCCTGTGCTGCCCAGCTGAGTGGCCGGCCGGCGTGCAAGCAGCAAGCAGGCGCAGAACTGCAAGGCGAGCGCCTGGCACCGCTGCCCAGCACAGAGCACACCAATGACGGCATAGGTGATGTTGCCGTGCATCGCTGAGCGCCTCGGGCTCCTGCTGTCGAGTTGGCCGTACACGTCATCCTGTTCCTCCCCACATTCAGCAGTGTAGTACTTCGCACGCTGCACGCGGCACCGCGTACAACCATCGCTCAACCGAAAGTTTTTGAGACACGCGAGAAGGAAAATGGCTGAGCCCCTGGGCTGAGCAATCGAGACCCCACACCCACACACTGCGCCCACACCTCATATCACACCTTGCCTGTACATCGCGCAGTCCTCCTTACATCAGAGCCCCTTCTATGAGGGCCCTCGTGGTCGAGTCCCTTGGCGACCCCACTGCTCCGCTGCGTAGTGGAGTGCTGGCGCTGAGGGACATCCCAGCTCCAAAGCTCAAGCCAGGCTCAGTGCGCATCGGGGTTGCAGCAGCTTCCCTCAACTTCCCAGATGCGCTGCAGGTGCAGGTGTGTCCATGCATGGAGCAACGAGAGAGCTGTTCCCCGTTCCCGTGCTTGCATGCATGGCGCAGCATGGCGTGTGCACACGCACGCAAACACAAGCACACACAATCGCACACAAAAACACGTACACGCGAGCTTGCATACACACGCGCATGCATGCACGCCCCCCCCCCCCCGCCACACACATGCCCCCCCCCTCCCCCCCCCTCTGCCCCTACAGGGCAAGTACCAGGTGAAGCTCCCCCTGCCGTTCATCCCAGGGTCGGAGGTGTCTGGCGTTGTGACCGAGGTCGGGCCCGGCGTCAAGGCGCTGGCCGTGGGCGACCGCGTTGCAGCATGCACGATGGGTGGGGCGTTCGCGGAGCAGGTGTGTGTGGAAGTGTGTATGTGTGTGTGTGTGTGTGTGTGCGCGTGCGTGTGTGAGTCCGAGTCCGGGTCACCGTATGCACGATGGGCGGGGCGTTCGCGGAGCAAGTGCGTGTGGAAGTGTGGGTGGGTGTGGGTGTGGGTATGCGTGTGCGCGTGCGTGTGCGCGCGCTTGCACAGGTGGTCGTCGCGGAGGCAGCCTAAATTAAAAAAACTGTGTGGTTCAGGCAGGGTTCAGGGTTCAGGGTTTCTAAACCACGAACTCTAACTCGACCCTCGACGCGTGCGCACGTGCACTGGTGGACGTTGCGGAGGCAGCTGTGTGGAAGGTGCCCTGGGGGGTTGACCTGCACGCTGTGGTGCCCTGGGGTTAGTGTTACGACGTTGGGTAACTAAAACCCAAACCTTAAGCCCTAAACCCTGAACCCTCGACGCACGCGCGCACAGGAGGTCGTGGCGGAGGCAGCTGTGTGGAAGCTGCTCGGGGGGGGGCCTTTAGAGGGGTGAAGGCTTTAGGAACCCTTGACCCTTAACCCTAAGCCCTAAAACCCTGAACCCTGAACCCTACAGCCCAACCGCCCAAACACCTAAAACAGATGGTCGTGGCTTAGGCAGCTGTGTGGAAGCTGCCCGGGGGGGGGGGTGACCTTTAGAGGGGTGTAGGCGTGGGCGTAGGCTTTAGAAGCCCCTGAGCCTAAACCCCAAATGCTCAAAACAGGTGGTCGTGGCGGAGGCAGCCGTGTGGAAGCTGCCCGAGGGGTTCGACCTTGAGGGTGTAGGCTTTAGAGACCCTCAACCCTATCACCTCCACCCCAAATGCTCAAAACAGGTGGTCGTTGCGGAGGCAGCTGTGTGGAAGCTGCCCGCGGGGTTCGACCTGAAGGGTGTAGGCTTTAGAAACCCCCAAACCCCAACCCTCTGAAACATCTGCCGTTGGTGTCAGTGTCCAGCTTCCTGTGGCTTCTGCTGTGTGTTTTTCTTTTTGCTGTGCAGGTGTAGGTGGGGTCTGCATTCGACTCGAGTTGCTGCCATTCCAGATTACCTTTCTGCCTGCCTGGCAACAACAACCCCAACCCTGAACCCTACAGCCTATCCTTAAATCACTCAAAACAGGTTGTCGTGGCGGAGGCAGCTGTGTGGAAGCTGCCTGATGGGTTCGACCTGCACGCGGCAGCTGCGGTGCCCGTGGTGTACGGGACAGCAGATCTCGCGCTGAGGGTGCGCGCACAGCTGAAGAAAGGTGTGGGGGGGGGGAGGTGTGTGTGTGTGTGTGTATGTGTGTGCATGCGTGTGTGTGTGTGTGTGTGTGTGCATGTGTACGTGTGTGTGCATTTGTGCATGTGTGGTGTATGGGACAGCAGATCTGGCGCTGCGGGTGCGCGGGCAGCTGAGGAAAGGTGTGGGAAAGGGGCGTTTGTTTGTGTGTGTGTGTGCGTGTGTGTGTGTGGTGCCTGGGACCGCAGATTTGGCGCTGAGGGTGTGCGCGCATCTGACAAAAGGTGTGGAGGGGGGGGCGTGTTTGTATGTGTGTGTGTGTGTGTGTGTGTGTGTGTGTGTGTGCGTGCGTGTGTGTGTGTGTGCATTTGTACATGTGTGGGAAAGCAGATCTGACGCTGCGGGTTCGCGCGGCTGACAAAATGTATGGGGGGGCCGTGTGTGTGTGTGTGTGTGTGTGTGTGCGCAGCTGCCAAACGTTTTAGGGAGGGTGCGTGTGTGTGCGTGCACGTGAGTCAGCGTGTGGCTGTGGCAGGTGGCTGCTAACCGTGCGGCAGCAAGTTACAGTTACAGTTGCATCGGCTTTCCAGCAAAGACTACCTCTAGTCCTAGTACCACCGCCTACCCAAGTCCAGCTCTGGCCCTCACAATTACTTTTGAGGGGCGGTAGCCACCAGCCGGCTGCCTGCCAACGTGTAATCTCAGATCAAAGAGGAGAGCTATTGTGCGACGCCTCCAAAATAGGTCCTTACTGCTTCCAGGGGATAGGGGGTCAAGTGGCGCTTGCCAATCTACTTGACCGCCGTGGCGGCAGCAAGAGGGGTGGACTATTCATATCCTCAGTCGTAAAGCATCAAAGACCGCACACACACACACACACACACACACACATACGCACAAGCGCACACGCACATACATGCACACACTCTCCCCACACACACAAACACGCACACACACACACACGCGCCCCGCCCCACCCCACCCCCCCCCACACACACGCACATCGCAGGGCAGACGCTGCTCGTGCTCGGAGCTGCTGGTGGTGTGGGTGTCGCGGCGTGCCAGATTGGACTCGCGACCGGGGCAACGGTGAGCTCCCCCCCTCCAACACCATGCAGACGCATGTGCGCGTGCGCGTGTATGCGTGTGTGTGTGTGTGTGTGTACGTGCGTGTGTGCGTATGTGTGTGTGTGCGTATGTGTGTGTGTGTGCGCTTGTGCAGATGCACGTGCGTGTGCACGTCTGTGCGTGTGGGTGGGTGGGTGGGCGTACATGTGTGTGTGTGTGTGTTCATGTGTGTGTGCATATGTGTGTGTCTGTGTCTGTGCGTGTGCGCCTGCTGACACGTCAGCGCAGGCGACCAACACACTGCAACATCGACGCTGTTGTATAGGCGCTACATTTTTTGCGAGCGGGGGGGGGTGTACATGGAATTGCACGGCGTGCCTGGAGGCTGGGATGGGCGGGGGGACGTGGGTGTGATGCTCTGCTCTGGTGCGACGATGTGGGGCCTAGGCTGGCGTGCGTCGGATGGCGTGGGGTGGTGTTGCAACACGCGCTCCAGTGGTCGCCGTCGTGTGAGGGCCGGAGAAGGCGGTGCTCCGGATACACGCTGTTGTCACGCGTGACCAACGCGTGACTGCAATCAAACACACGCCTCTGAGGCGCTGAGGAACGGCGAATCTGCTCTCAGGTGGTTGCGGTCGTGCGAAGGCCGGACAAGGCGGCGCTCCGGATAAACGCTGTTGTCACGCGTGACCAACGCGTGACTGTAATCAAACACACGCCTGAGGCGCTGAGCAACGACAAAAACGCTCTCAGGTGGTCGCTGTCGTGCGAAGGCCGGACAAGGCGGCGCTCCGGATAAACGCTGTTGTCACGCGTGACCAACACGTGACTGTACTAAAAAAACGGCGCTGAAGCGCTGAGAAACGACACACACGCTCTCAGGTGCTCGCGGTCGTGCGAAGGCCGGACAAGGCGGCGCTCCGGATAAACGCTGTTGTCACGCGTGATCAACGCGTGATCAATCAAACACACGCTGCGACGTGGCCGGATGTACGCTGTGACGTGCCGGATGTACGCTGTTGGCACACGTGCCCAAGCGTGACTGCAATCAAATAAACGCTGAGACACAAACGACACACGCACTCTCAGGTGGTCGCGGTCGTGCGAGGGCCGGAGAAGGCGGCGTTCATGCGCCAGCTCGGCGTGACTGCCGTGATTGACAGCGCAGCGCTTGGGGGCGTGCCACTCCACAAGGCGGTCAAGGCTGTCGCTAAGAAGGGTGAGGGGGCTGTCTGCGTGTACGTGTGCGTTTATTTGTGTGTGTGTGTGTGTGTGTGTGTGTGTGTGCTTGGCAGCCGTGATTGACAGCGCAGCGTTCAAGGGCATGCCACTCCACAAGGCGGTCAAGGCTGTCGCTAAGAAGGGTGAGAGGGCTGTCTGCGTGTGTTTGTGTGTGTGTGTGTGTGTGTGTGACGGCCGTGATTGACAGCGCAGCGCTCAAGGGCGTGCCACTCCACAAGGCGGTCAAGGCTGTCGCTAAGAATGGTGAGAGGGCTGTCTGCGTGTGTGTGTGTGTGTGTGTGCGTGCGTGTGTGTGTGTGTGTGTGTATGTGTGTGACGGCCGTGATTGACAGCGCAGCGCTCAAGGGCGTGCCACTCCACAAGGCGGTCAAAGCTGGTGCCAAGAAGTGTGGGGGCTTTGGGGCTGTCTGCGTGTGACGGATGAGATTGGGGCACATGTTGGGGAATTTCTGTGTGCACACACGCGCGCGCGCGCGCACACTTGCACACACGCGCGCACACGCACGCGCACGCGCACGTACGCACACCCACACGCACATACCAGGCGCGGACGTCATCTTCGACCCAGTGGGGGGAGCTATGTTGGACGAGGCACTCAAGGCTGCCGCTCCGTGGGGCGCTCAGTACCTGGTCATTGGTTTCGCCGCGGGTGACATCCCAAAGGTGCAAACGATTCCATCGACTCAGTCTAAACACTGCGATCATGGTTGCATGTGCGGCTCGCTGCATTCCTGTACTGCATGCCCGCCATGGGGCGCTCGGTACCTGGTCATTGGTTTCGCCGCGGTGGACATCCCAAAGGTGCAAACAATTCCATTGACTCATTCTAAACACTGAGGTGGCCATGAGGTTGCATGTGTGGCTCGCTGCGTTTCTGTGCTGCACGCCCGCTGGTGTGCCGCATAAGTGGCAGGTGCATGCCAGCCAGCATGCTGGCATCGCCACATGTCGACAACAAAAACAAAAACAAAAACAAAAACAACAACAACAGCAGCAGCAGCAGCAGCAACAAAAACAAAAACAAAAACAAAAACAGCAGCAGCAACGACAACAACAAAAACAACGTCGTCTTGCTCGCCTGCCCAGGTCCCCACCAACATCCTGCTCGTCAAGAACATGACGATGCACGGCGTGTTCTGGGGAAGCTACCTACAGCACCGGCCGGACGTGCTCACGCAGGTGCGTGGCTTTACAGGTTTTACTTCGGTATTATCGGCTGTAAATTATTACTGGAGTGTAAAGAGCGAGTGCGGCTGTGTAGGGGTGTAAGGGGGGGGGCAAGGGGGGGCAAGGGGGGGTGTAGGGGTGTAAGGGGGGGTGCAAGGGGGGGTGCAAGGGGGGGTGTAGGACGCGTCACGGGGCGGGACGTTTGTTTTTTCAGGGTGTGGACTTGGATTCGTTTTGTGGTTTTTTTCTTGAAGGCAGCCCGGACGCGCCCGAAAGACCCCAGGGCATGAGTTAAGGCCTAGACTACGCGTCTAGGGGGGGCTCAACTAGTAGATCCCGCAGGCCACGCAGCGCGCCAGCCTACTAGGGCGCAGGTGCGTGTCGGTGGCCGCATGCACGCACGTGTCACAGGGCGAGATGATTCAAGGAGGGGTGGGGGCTGGGCTGTGGACGCCTAACTGGGGAACTCTAAACGATTGTCTGGTAGGCTGGCGCGCTGCGTGGCCTTGCGGGCTCTTTTAGAATAGCTCCCCTAGACGTGTAGTCTAGGCCTTAAATCACGCCCCGGTGTCCTCCGGGGCGTGAACGCGTACGTGTAAAACCTGTAAACCCCGATTGCGCCTTAAAAGGCGACCAGTTGTGATGATGATGATGATGGATCTTACAGTCTGTGTGACACCAGTAATGATGTATAAGACCGGTGTCGGCGCTAGCGCCCGACACCTTAAACTCAGTTTCAGTGGGAAACTGGCTGGCTACCTGGTAGGGGTGAGGGTAAACCCCCACACGCGCGCACGCACTGGACCTAGACAGGACACTGGGCCCCCAGATCCACCCTATACCACCCAGGTAGTGACAGCAACGCATTGTTGGTGTGCGCCTGTGTTCTACTACTAGTCCCGCCGCCGCCATTGGCTCCAGCAATCTCCTCCATGCCCGCCAGCAATCTCCTCCACGCCCGCCAGCAATCTCCTGTATGCCCGCCAGCAATCTCCTCCATGCCCGCCAGCAATCTCCTGTATGCCCGCCAGCAATCTCGTCCATGCATGGGCGCCGCCATGCGATCTCCATGCGCCGCGCCGCGCTCCATGCGCGCCAGCACCCGTACCACCCGCCTCATTCCCGTTCTTTAGCCATTCCCCGTGACACCTATGGCTGATCCTTGTTCCGCCGTCCCCTTTGGCATCTGTAACCCGTATCCTCTCCCTGTAGCCTCATTCCCCGTTCTTAACCGCCATCTCCATTATGGTGCCCGCCCGCTGGTGGGGCCTCGCCTCGCCCCATGCCGCACGGCTAGTGTATTGATTGCTGCGCCATCTATAATCTGCGCCTTGGGGCAGGGAACCCCTGCGCCACAACCTCCTCACAAAGCCTAGCCGCATGTGCCTCGCTTCCCATGTTTCTCAATTTCTCGCCATCCGCTTCCATGCTGCCGCCTGCAATCTCCTCCACGCCCGCGAGCAATCTCCTCCATGCCCGCCGGCAATCTCCTCCATGCATGCACGCGCAGAGCGCCGCCATGCAACCCCCATGCGCCGCGCGCGCCATGCGCGCGCCGCGCCCGCCAGCTCCCGTAGCCTCATTCCCCGTTCTTTATCCATGCGCCGTGACGCATTAGCCTTGTCCGCCGTCCCCTGGCATGCATAACCCGTAGCCTCATCCCCGGTAGCCGCATTCCCCGTTCTTAGCCGCCATCTCCATTATGGTGCCCGCCCGCTGGTGGGGCCTCGCCTCGCCCCATGCCGCACGGCTGGTGCATCGATCGCGTCGCCATCTAATAATCTGCGCCTTGGGGCAGGGAACCCCTGCGCCGCAACCTCCTCACAAAGCCTAGCCGCATGTGCCTCGCTTCCCATGTTTCTCAATGTCTCGCCATCCGTCTCTCTCTTCCATCCAGGCACAGTAAACCATTAGGAGCCGCAATCTGCTTGAGTTCCGATCGTTGTGAGAGGGGGTGCATGCTCGCCGCAATTCTCGCCATCGTGCATCGTGCTCTCCATCGTACCGCTGCCCCATCTGCCACATAGCCTCGCCCCATCAGGACCAGTTCATCAGTAGCGCTGTGCGTCACAGCCGCTCAGGGTAAATTTCCAGATTTTCAGCCGCCCAGTACCAAGCGCAGTTGTCCCGGTTGTCCGCCATCGAGCGGCGCCAGGGCGGGAGCCCCTGGCGAAGTGATAGTCTCAAACCTAGAGACATTGGTCAACCAAATCAAGACACCAAATCTGACATGCGCGAGCGCACGTCCAAGGTAGGTACCACCTGGGCCAAGGTAGGTTGCGGGCGGGTGGGTGTGCGGGTCGCATAGCAGTGGGCTTGCTATATATGTGATGCACAAATTGGGGTGCCAGGACGCCTACTGTGGACTGCCAAACCCATATTGTGCCCACTCTGTGTCCCACACGTGCGGCGGCCTCTTACCCCAGCACGTATATATAGAAGGCACAGGCCTTAGCTGGAAGGAGGTTGTCGGTGACAACACGAGGCAGGCACGCTATGCACGCCCGCCCTATCGGCAGCCGCACACATGCTCTCCACACACACACACACACACGAGCGCACACACACGCTCATAAACACTCAGAATGCGGACCCCAGCTGCTGGGCCGTCTGTGGGGTAGGCGGTGGGGGGCACGCACTCACACGCGCCACCCCACACTTCCACCACATATACGCACGCCCACCCGCACCCGCACCTGCTCCTGCACCCACACCCACACCCACACCCACCCACCCTCGCACACTCGCTTGCTCTCGCATGTCACCGCCGCTGCCTTGCGGCCTTAAATCACGCCCCGGGGTCCTCCAGGCGCGTACGTGTAAAACCTTTAAAACCCGCCGCTGCCTTGCGACGCACGATGTGACTCACCTGTGCCCTTTGCACACACGCAGGGCACGCGGCTGATGCAGGACATTCTGGACCGCGGCGGCGTGGGCGTGTCCGTGTCGCACTCCTTCCCACTTGACCAGGCGCCGCAGGCGTTCAGTGCGCTGCTGGAGCGCAAGGTCATGGGCAAGGCGCTGCTGGTCATGGGGCCGTCTAGCAGGATGTAGGTCTGTTTGGTTGGCAGTTGGGTGCGCGGGGGCGGTATGCCGGGCCCACACGGGTGGGGGGTGAACCACCAGGAGCCAGCCATCCGAGTTGGGTGCTGCTCGGGCACTACGCACCGAGCACGGCCATGCGTCTTCTTCTTAAGAGGTGTCCTTGACTGTAACATCAGCAGGTCAGCTAGCACAGGTCAACTAGCAGGTAGTAGCTCTGGGTATGGGTATGCAGCAGTGCTGCAGCAGTGCTGCAGCAGTGCTGCAGCAGCAGCAGCAGGAGGCCAAGTAAAGCACGGCGTGTATAACAAGTGCTGGTTGACTCAATTGAAACGAACTAAACAGGCAGGCAGCATGACGGCGAGCGCTGGCGACAGCCGCCACTAGCTAGACCGCGCGTTGCGATGTGCCTTCTGTGCCTTCTGTGCCTTGCTGCCGTGCGCCTGTTCCTCTTGTCCTGCTTGCCCCTCCAGTCACGCTTCCTGCTGCCCCGCGCTCGCGTAAGCCCCCCAAACAACCCCACCGTGGCACGGCCAGCCCCCCCCGCAAACTACACCCAACGCTGAGGTCCTCCACCAAGCTCCACATGTCGACGATGGTGCGTGACTGGCCTTGGCGAGGCTTGCAGCGAGCCATGGGCGCACGGTGGGGGCCTGGCGGGTGGCCACTCTTAAAGATTCAAATTGCTCACACTAGTGTGTATCTCAAGCAGAGGGGCCCAAGCAGGGTGCTGTGCTATGCTGTGTAGGTACTCTGATGGTGGCGCTCTGGCCCCCTAACACACAACACACATCCACATTGACCGGCCGTGGACCCTCAGCGGCCCCAGAAGCACTCTCACTGAGTCAGCGGCCTCCTGCGTGATTCCTTTGTTGATGGCGTTGACGTGGTGAAGACCTAGGGCTGGGTTACCCTCCTGTGTGGCAGGGACAAAAGACGCCCCCGCCCACCAATTGGGGCTGCAGTAAGTGCGAGCTGATCAGCGACACGACGACATGACGACGGACGGTGGGTGATGTGATGCGGCTACAACACGGCGGGGGACGGCCCCTCGCGCCGTCATGGCAAAGACTACTCTCAACCTCTCTACCAGAGTGAGCGTGTTGCTTATTCCCAGGAGCCACAGCGAGCAACCGGCTCACTGGCAACGGGTCGAGAATACAGAGAGGGGGGGGGGGGGCATGGCAACGCCTCGCGACAGCGAGGTAGGACGTGCATGTGTCGAGACACATGCGTGCGTGTGGCCACCGCTGTATGTGCCGCGTATAGGGGCGTGCGGCTGCGCGAGTGTGCAGACGTGTACACACACGTGAAGGCAAGGGCGGCCGTGCGGCTGCGCGCTGCACGATGGGGAAGAGCGGCGCACTGGCATCCGCCCCCGCTGACTCGCTCAGTCAAGCAAGTCAGCTCCGGCGGCGCAGCGCCAGGCGCGCCAACCTCGACCCGACAAACCACGCGAGCCGCATCGGCAGCCCGAGCAGTGAGACCGCGTGCCACATTGCGCTGAAGCGTGGCTGCTGCTCCTGCGCCGCGCCGTCGCCAGCGCCGCCGGCAGGTGCAGCCGAGTGCAGCACGAGCGGCTGCATGAACGCGTCGAGCGGGCGCACGGGCGCAGCAGCAGCAGCAGCAGCAGCGGCAGAGGCGGCTGCAGCAGCAGCGGCGCCAGGCGCGTCTGCCTGCGCCGCAGCCGCCCCGCGCCCGCCCGCGCCCGCGTCCGCGCCTGCGTCCGCAGCGGCAGGAGCGTACTGGCTGCGGCGCGCGAGGGCTGCCGCGCGCTGCTGGTGCCGCGGGTGCGTCAGCACAGGCGCGTCCGCCTGCGCCGCAGCCGCCCCGCGCGCCGCGTCCGCAGCAGCAGCAGGCGCGTACTGGCTGCGGCGCGCCAGGGCTGCGGCGCGCTGCTGCTGCCGCGGGTGCGTCGGCTGCGTCGGCGGCTGCTGCTGCTGCTGCACCACCTCTGCCCACGCCGGCGCAACGACCTCGTCGAAGCGGCGCAGCCGCGCGCGCGTCGCCACCTCCTCTGCCTGCGCCGCCGCAACCTGCCTGCTGAGGTCGCACAGCGGGGTCGCGCTCGCGCGGCCGGCAGCACCGCCGACCCCCGCCCCCACGACCACCCCGCCCCCGGCGGCCGTCAGCCTCCGCAGCGCGTCGTGCGCAGCCGACTGCAGCTCCTCCAGCCGCGCCGCCGCGCTCGCAACCGCCTGCATGGGAGGGGCCGCGGAATTGGTAAAAGCCCGGAGTGTGTGTTTGTGTGTAGGGAGGGGGGGTACATTATGAAGCGATGCGTGCACATTTTTCCGGAAGCGGGAAGCGAGGGCGGGCGAGGGCACGGCCGGGCGTGCGCGCGGAAACGGGAAATGGAGGGGGTGGGTGGGTGGAGAGGGTGAGCGTGTGTGTAGGGTGGGTGGGTGGGTGGAGCAGGCAGTTTTTAAGAATTTCCACGTTATAATTACGTTGGCCGAGCCGGCTGGTGGCTACCGCCCCTGACAAGTAATTGTTAGGGCCATAACTGGACTTGGGCCTAGGCGGTGGTACTAGGACTAGAAGGCAGTCTTCGCTGGAAAGCCAATGTTACTGTACCATACGCGCGGTTAGTCTTCGCGGGGGGGGGGGGGCGAGGAGAAATGATTGCGACTTCGCGCACAACTTCGCGGGGGGGTCCCAAACAATACATTTTCGCAAAGGCTAACCGCGCGTACGGTACTGTTGCTACTAGGAGAACACGGGGCAAATTGTCTCACTTTGAACTTTGCCCCCACACATCTCACTTAATATTGGGTTGCTTACAATGATCGAGACATCCACGGACAGTTGGTGATGAGGCCTTTCAGGTGTTCCGTTTAGCTTCACCTGAAACGGCCAGGAACCCCTGAAATTTGGATTTGAATACACAGAGCCAAAACCTCCTATAACATGCCCACCTGCTCCAACACACGGCGGCGGCGGCGGACCGAGCCCGCAGCGTGCGACCCACTCTGCAGCAGCGCTGCCTCGGCACCACCGGTACCAGCAGCCCCGATGCCGCCATGACCACCAGGGGCAGCGGACGCCCTCGCGCGCCACGCGGCCGGAGACAGCATGCTCGTCAGCGGGGTCTGCCTGCCCCGCGTGTGGTCGAGCGCCGCGGCAGTGAGTGCGTCGAGCTCTGCCACGCTCGCGGTGCGCTGCGCGCGAGTGGCCGCTGGTGGCTGCGGCAGCCGCGGCCTGTCCTCGACCTCGAGCGCGAAGCGGCACACCGGGCACGTGTTGTGCTCGGCCAGCCACGGCTTGATGCAGTCGCCGTGGAAGCAGTGCTGGCACGGCAGCTCCACCACGCGCTCGCTCGACTGGAACGACTCGGTGCACACGGTGCACGCCTCGCCAGCCGAGCAGCACGCAAAGCGGTCGTCGCACGTGGACCCGTCCTTGGCGCCGTCCGTGGGGGGGTGTCCGCCAGCCTGCCATCCGCCCGCCTGCCCACCGCCACTGCCGCTGCTGCTGCTGCTGGCGCCGCCCTCACTGCCTCCTTGCCCCTCGAACTCGTCGGGCGCGGCGCCGCCGTCGTCCGCCGCGGCGACGCTCGCGTTGGCGCCCTTGGTCTCCCCGCCGCGGCCCGCATCACTCGCGCTCGGCACGCGCAGCATTGGGAGCGTGTCGATGACCGACTGCCGCGTCGGCCGCAAGGCCGGCGCGTGCTGCGCCATGAGCGCGTCAACAATCGCGTCGAGCTGCGCGTCGCTGGCAAAATCGCCCCCTGCTGGGAGGAGCCTGCTGGGGGGGAGGGGGGTGGGGTGGGGCGTGCGTGTGTGTGTCGTGCGTCATGTGTCATGCGGGGTGCCTGCTAGGGCATGCATGCACGCACACACGCACACATGCATGCACGCACGCACGCACGCACACATGCACGCAGACACGTGCCGACAAGGTTGGTGCCACCTCCATGTGCCACACGCCTTCATGCCATGCGCCATGCATGACATGGGACCACCCCGCGACGCCCCTACCTTCCCATAATCTCGCCAAATCCCCGTCCCGCCAGCATGCCCAGAGGCACGGTCTCCTGCACGATGAACAGCTGCGCGAGGGGGGGCGTGGCGCCGAGCGGCCCAGAACCAGAAGAATCTGCCAGAGGGACCTCGAATGAAGACGTGAAGATGGCAGCACCACCCTCGTTATGTTGGGCCTGACGCTGGGGCCGACGCTGCCAAGCGGCAGGGAGCGTTGCCTGCGGCGTCATGCAAAGCGGGAGGCTGGGGTGAGGGCTTCTTGAGGGTTCACTTCTTGGGAGAACGCCAGGACCACCCACCTGCTGCTGTGCCTGCTGTGCCACCGCCGGCGGATTCACCATATCCGCCTGCTGTGCCACCGCCGCATCCACCATCTCTGCAAACTCGCTGCCGCAGGAGCAGCACACGACGGTGCCATCCTCGAGAGGAGACAATACGCAGTCCACCGCGCATCCCTCGGCGTGGCACCATCCACGAGGCATCGTAAACGAGGAATTGGAGCACGAAATGACAGGGGTGGGGAGGGGGGGGATTTCACTTACCCAAACACACAAGTTCGGAAGTTCGGAAACCACGCGAACATATGATCTAGTAGAAACTAGATCTACTTCCAACGCAGTGTACGTGCTTTTAAACGGCTTTCACGGCGCAGATCAAATCAGATCTTGATCTCGGGGAGCCAGCTGTTGCATTTCCGATCACTCTTCCTTCCTATGTTGCGCGTGCTCGCACACACGCACACACATCACACACACACACATCGCACATGTCACACAGCTCTTGACCAACCTCACTCTTCTCGGCATCCTCATCCTGGGCGTCACTGCCTGCCGATGCCAGGCGGACCTGAACCCCTCGCAGCTACCGCACTGTACCGTGGACGACGTGCTCGACGAGCTTGTGATTGGGGCGGGTGTCGCAGGAGAGTGCATGGGGGGAATGTCTGTGTGCCGCGCGCTGTAGTCGGATTTTGGAGGGTTGACTGGTTGACTGAGATCTAGAGGGGCAGCCAACCAGCTGCAGCTCTCCTACCTGGCGGGGAGGGGTGGCTTACCTGCGACCAAACCGCCTGCGCCCTCAGGGCGCCGCCCTGGCCTCCGCGCTCTGTGCTCGCAGCCTTGGTGGCCTGACTCCCGAGGCGGCTCACTCAATCCCCGAAATGGGACACACGCCCCGAGAGTGCACGTGATATACCTGCAAACCTGTGCTCGCAGGCGAGCACACGAGCGAGGGGTACTTTGGCACTAACTGAGTGACTGTGCACGGCGCGTACCAGAGCAGCGGCTGCAGCAGACAAGGTGCTCGCTGCGCTCAAGAGGCGTTGGTGGATCGCAGGTCAATTTGAGGCGGGAGGGGGTGGGGAGGAGGGAGGACTTGAGCCTCTCTCCTCTGTTCCATAGCTTCCTGCAGTGCACGAGTCGCGTCCCAGATGTAAAGACGACCTCTGACAGGTTGAAAAGTGGCGGCGGGCCCACAGGGTATGTCAAACGCAGGATGATGTATGGCTGGTGATTCATGGTTTGTGGGTGTACACAGTATGTGGCCTGTGCATTGTACAAACTGCTGGTAGAACCAGGGTAGAACCCTCTGTAACGTATTGCGCCCCGTCATGTATTGCGCTGGTCATCATCAGCTGGTGAACAGTCGGTCCCCTGGCAACACACACCTTGACTCGCAAGTGGCACTCCTCGCACTCTGAAATCTGCTCTTCGGGGGTCCTGACATCAAGCCCATCAGACCATCAGAACCCCCCTCAAGCTGCCGCCTCGACCCCCGTGGTCGACCCGGCCAACCCGCCCGAGTCGCTCGTACGCGCCGGCAGACCACGGCAAGGCACACTCGCACTTATATAAGAGTGCTGCGGCCATTTTCAAGAGGTCTGCCCTACAGACGATCAGAGCCCCCTACAGCCTGCTCAGCAGCGCCCGTGGTCGACCCGGCCAACCCGCACGAGCCGCTCATTCGCGCCGGCAGACAACGGCAAGGCATGCGCGCTCCAAAGTGCTGCGCTCCTCAGATGTCTGCCGCCGAGACCATCAAAGCCTCTCGCAGCCTGCTCATCAGCCCCCTCACACAAACCGGCCAACCTGCTCCATTGTTGCTTGTGCACGTCGGACCACACCGCACCCGCCACCGCACGCGTGTGGCGCCACCTCCCCTTCAAAAACACCCCCAGAGGGAATGCCATCTAGCAAGCAGGTGCAGGCACCCGCTCGCCGTCAACGACGAGGCGCGCGCGGTGGAACTGCGCCCGCTTCCCCGCAGCCTTGGCGGCGAGGAAAGCGGGCCACAGCGCCCGGTGCTGCGCCTCCTCGCGGTCACTGAGGACGTCGAAGACAGCAGCCGACGGGTCCACGTCGCGCAGGTTGCGGCGGGAGCGCACGACGGTGTCGGCCACAGCGTCAGATGCCACGGTAAAGAGCACACGTAGCACGCCGCCCTGGCGCGGCTCCACACCAATGCCCCCGACGGCAGGCTTGGCGTTGAGGAACGACGCGGACACGACCCCGCCACCAGCCAGCCTATCCCGGCCAGAGACGTCGTGCACAAAGCGCACGAGATTCATAGCCAGGCAGACGGGCAGGCTGACGCCGTCCACGGCGGCTGCAGCAACCCGCACAGCCGCCGCCGCCACCGCCGTCTCCTCGGAACCATAGCAGTCACTGAACAGCCGCCTCACATGCCGCGTGGACCCCAAGTAGGAGGCGTCGCGCAGTGCGCCGCGCACGATCCCGTCGCGCGCCATCTGGCCTTCAGAGCCACGGCCCGCTATGAGCCTGGTGGCGGCTGCCACAGGGATGGACAGCACGTGGCTGCGGCACAGCGACGTTTCGCCCACACGCGCGGGCGGCCCCCCCCCCGGCGGGAGGGGCCGCGCGCAGATGCGGCACGCGCGACGCCCGCCGCGGCAGGCCGCTCCGCCGCCGGCGCGCCCGCTGCCGACGCCACAGGGGCGGCAGCAGCAGCGGGGCGGGCAGGCTGAGCAGCCTCGGCAGCAGGCGCAGCGCGGGGCGCCGCACTGTGGGCCGCATGGCCGGCCCGCGCGCGGGCGGGCTCTGCATGCGGCATCTGCATGGGCGCCCCAGGGACGCGGCTCACCAGGAGGCTCACCACATCCACCAGGGACGCAATCTGTTGCGCCTGCGCCTGCACCACAGCGAGCACCCCCGCAAGGGCACCGCTGTGGCCGGCGTCGGCAACCTGTGGCGCGCCCACCTGCGTCGGCGCATTCTGTGGCTGGGCGCGCGCCCTCGCCTCCCTGTCCAGCAGCCCCCCTACCAGGCGTCTGAGGTCCTCCACTACCGCGCTGAGGGCGTCTGTGGTGTCGGCCGAGGCCGAAATGTGGTTGCTGGCGTTGCCATGCAGGTGTTTCGCAGCCTCCGCGTATGTGGCCGCCCCCCGCGCCCCAAGGAGCGCCAGAGGCTGTGTCTGTGTCTCACCCACGCACGCGCGGTGGCGTGGCGGGGAGTCTGAGCCGGGGGAGCCGCTGCTCACCGGTGATTCTGTGGCGGTGGCCGCGCGGGCGACTAGCGCGCCGGCGGCCTTGCTGTGTTTGCGCGCCTTAGAAGAACGCGACATGAGACCCAGCCCCTCCCTGTCGCGCAGTTGATGTAGAGCTCAACTCCCATGCGAGGCAGCTGCTTGACATCCCACAGCTCCCACGTGCCGATGAAAGGCACTCCCGGGGTGGGGAGCTTTGCGTTGGCGCGGAAGGCGTAGAGCAGCTGTGCTTGGATCGGAACCATTCCACTTGCGTTGGAAAGCTGGTAGAAAGAAATCTCCGGATCACTGCTGATTTGTAGCAGTGCGCTCCAGCAGGGGAGGACCTTGCAGGCAGCGAGTTGCTGCCGTGCGCGCGCGTGTGGTGCGGTGCTCGCGTGGTGTGGTGCAGCACCCACCCACCCCCTAGTGCAGTGCCCTGCTGCATACTGAGGTCGCACATATAGCTCGTTTTACACGCTTTCCAATACAAGTTGAATGGTTAAAATCCAGGCAGAGAACAGGGAGTTACGTCCGTTGTTGTGTGCGTCGCTGCGAGCGCGCGCGCGTGGTGCTGCAGCAGAACCCCGGGCCCACCCCCCCACTGCAGTGCACTGATGCATACGCATACACAGTGCTCTGGATAGCCCCTGTTACAATCTTTCCAATGCAAGTGGAATGGTTCCGATCCAAGCACAGGAGCGTGAGTTATGACTGTTTTTGTGTTTCAAGTAAAAGGCGTGTAGTGCTGCGTACAGGGCGTACGTATGTACGCTCCATCACGTACGTGCGTACGTACGTACGAAAAATACGTACGTACGCGCACTCACGTACCGTGCAACCCTGATGGCGACCGACCCCGCAGCAGATCGCGGGCCCCTGCCCCATGCATGTTGCCCACATGGGTGACTGCCAGGGCTGTGCATGCCACTCAACAACAGATCCCACGTTAACAGACCCACCACACAACTGCCAGATCTGACACCTGCATGCAGCGTGCACCGCCATGCGCCACGCTCTCACTGTTGAGGTTTGCCATGCGCAGAGAGCATGCAGCGTGCACACCCCCGTACGCCCACATGCACTACACATGTAGTAGGAACTACTACTCTCACTCACGCAGGACAGGCGCATACGATGGATCCGCTCCCACGCCGCCAGCTGAGAAAACTGGTTTGCAAGCTTGGCGTGAACACGCGGCCTAGGGAGCAGAAGCAAGCCCTGTCAGCGATGTATGCAGCGTGCTACCATAAGGAGGATCCAGATGGCCTCGCCGCCATCGCTGCTGCGGGCGCCATCCCTCCGCTGGTGCACCTGCTGGGGTCTGCATTTCCAGCCATTGTTCAGGAGATGGCATCATGAGCACTTTACTGCCTTTCTACGGACGCTGCAATTGCGGTCGCCGTCGCTGCTGCGGGTGCCATCCCTCCCCTGGTGCAGCTACTTGGACCTGCAAATGGCTCTCCAAATCGGATTTACACAATTGTAGCATTACTGGTCAACACCTGCCACAATGATGAGAACGCGGTCACCATTGCTGCTGCCGTTGCCATCCCTCCACTAGTGCAGCTGCTGGGGCCGCACTCTCCAGCTCATGTGCAGGAGGTTGCATCAATCGTGCTGACCAAACTTGCTATATATTATCGGGAGATCGCGGTCACCATTGCGGCTGCCGGTGCCATCCCTCCACTTGTGCAGCTGCTGGGGCTTGGCTCTCCATAGCCGGTGCCATCCCTCCATTGGTGCGGCTGTTGAGGCTGGAAACTTCAGCTGCGGTGAAGGATCGGGCAGCAGGAGCACTGATGGGCCTTGCTTCAAATCCTGAGGATGCGGTCACAATTGCTGCTGCCGGTGCCATCCCTCCACTGGTGCTGCTACTGGGACGTGACGTTTCAGCCACGGAGCACCAAAATGCGGGAGTAGTGCTGATGCAACTCGCACACAATTCTGACAACAAGATCGCCATCGCTACTGCTGGTGCCATCCCTCTTCTGGTGCAGATGCTGGGACCCAGTTCTCCAGCCGAGGTGCAAGAGTATGCTGCAGCAACGCTGAGCCGCCTCGCCCCCAACACTGAGAATGCGGCCACTATCGTTGTTGCCGGTTGCATTCCTTGAATGGTGGCGATGCTGGGACGTGGATCTCCAGCCAAGGTGCAGGTCAGTGCCGCAGCAGCTCTGCACACCCTCACTCTCAACTTTGAGAACGCGGTCACCATTGCTGCTGCTGGTGCCATCCCTCCACTGGTCCAGCTGCTGGGGCCCGGCTCCATAGTGCGCGTGCACTTGATTGCAGCATCTGCGCTGGCCAACCTCGCTACGTATGCTGCAAACTTGGACACCATCACTGCAGCGGGCGCCATCCCTGCACTAGTGCGGCTGCTGGGGCCTGGCTCTGATGAAACCGCCAGCTGGTTCGCAGCACGCGCCCTGACGGTGCTCAGCGACAGCAACGCCAAAAACCGCGCCGCAGTTGCTGCTGCTGAAGTGAATGCAAACGGGCTGCGGGAGATGCCAGCGCCGGAGCCGCTGCGCCGCTTCTGCAGAGAGATGAGCGGGCTGGGTGTCGACTCCCGCTGAGCAGTCTACTGATCGCACAGACCTGACTGAGGTGGCTGACGCAGCCGCTGCGGGCACAAGATGTGCCGCAGTCGTGTTTGAGCCACATGTCAAGCCACTGGATTGACGTTCGACTTCTTTTGCAGAATGTGCTTTACACGTGTTGCCACAACCAAGCGCATCGCACCCTACTTGAAGGACACCGAGGTGGCTTATGCCTTGAACTGCGTGCGGGCACCTTTACGTTCTGCCGTCGCGTTTGAGCCACTAGGAGGACTCCTACAGATGAACTTTCGACTTGTTCTTTTGAGAAACGTGATTTTCACGCGTTGTCTAGCTTCTGATCACACTGATGACCGCCTCTGTGGGGTCGCTCCTCATGTAGCCACCGCATTGCTTGCCACGCCCCGCACCACGCCATGCACGCCATGCCACAGCACCACGACCGCGCCTTCAGTGAGAGGTCCTGTCTGTCTCTTGTTCGCCCCTGTAACACGCGGTGGCAGATGCTGCACGTCAGCCAAGTGCTTGAGCTGCAACGACGCTTGAGCAGCGCCCTCCCCCCTAGCCCTTGTCCACTTGCAAGGACTAGTGGAGGTCGGCCATCTTGGTCTCGCTCCCCACTCCAACTCACTGCTTGGCACCCCAACGAGAGAGAAGACGTGGGGAGCGGCCTGGTCCGGACCGCCCTCAATGTTCAGCCTGATGTTTTGCATGGTGGCCCAAGGAAAGTCAGAGGATGGTTCATGATCATGAGGTTCTGAGGGTGAGGAGTGGCGGCGGCCCACTCGCCATGCGCCGCGCATTCTTCTGCCCTCTGCTGGTGCAGCTGTTGGGGCCTGGTTGTGACGACGCCACGAAGGCGAGGGAATCACGCGAGCTGTTGGCGCTCGGTGACAGCCACGTCCAAAGCCGCGCCGCCATCACCGTTGCTGTAGCCAGTGCCAACCTGCTGCGGGAGACCTAGCAGGGAAGCGCATTCGCAACGAAGCTGCCGTGGAAGATGGCCGCCGAAAAGTTTGAGGCGCAGATGCACTTTGATCTTCTTCTGTGAGGAAACGTGCGCGTCTGCCAAACCACCTGATCACACTCAGGCTGCCTGTGTCTTGTGCCCGCGCCGGCAGACGGGCAACTATATATCTCGAGCCGCGATTGTGTTTGGCCAGAGATCAACTCAACTTGTGTTTTGAAAAACGTGCTTAACACGATTGTCACCTTCGTCTGCTTTTGATTGCGCCCCTGACCGCCTCCGCGAGTGCCCGATCCTCCGTAGCCACCGCATCGCTTTCCACGATCCGCACCACACAGCGCCACAGGTGTGCGAGCACCTCAAGTGAGAGTCTCTGTCACCCCCCCCCTTGTGATGACGCTCCACACCGCTCCACACCGCTCTTTGTGCATAAACACTCCAGGCAGCGCCCAAGCCACATCCCACACCCACTGCGAGGACCAGCTGAGGCCAGCCAGCCAACTCTATCTCTTCGTCCGCTCCAACTCCCAGCCTATCGGTGTGCGCGCAGCTCGTCGAGCAGCGCTCTGCTTGTCGAGCGTCACGAGCGTGATGGCGCAGACGACGACGACGCGACGCCTCCTCCCTGACCAGCCGTGTCTCTCTCTCACTCTCACTCTCCGCTCCCGACTCCCGTCCCGTCCGTCACAGGCCCAGCTCGTCCAGCAGCGCGATGTGCTTGTCAAGCGGCACGATTGTGTTGGCGCAGATCGCGCCCGACGCCGCCACCGCGGGCAGGCCGATGCCGGGGAACGTGCAGTCGCCGCACGCGTACATGCCGGGGATGGGGGTGGTCGGGCCGGGGAACATCGCCTCGCCGGCCTAGTGTTCAGTGGAGGGGGGGGAGAGGACGCACGTAAGTTGGGGTAGGGATGCAGAGCAAGCACGCCCCCGCTCTTTCGTGTGGGAAGGGGAACTGCTCTGTAGAGAAGGTGAGAGCGTTCACGCCGGGCATGGGGTTTGTCGGGCCGGGGCACATCACCTCTCAAGCCTTGTGAGACGAGGAGGGGGGGGGGAGAGGACGCGTGTTAGTTGGGGTAGGGATGCAGAGCAAGCGTGCCCCCGCTCTTTCGTGTGGGAAGGGGACCTGCTCTGTACAGAGGGTGAGAGCGTTCACGCCGGGGATGGGGGTGGTCGGGCGGGGGACATCGCCTCGCCGGCCTTGTGAGACCAGCAGGGGGGGAGGGAGAGGACGCGCGTTAGTTGGGGTAGGGATGCAGAGCAAGCGTGCGACCCCCTCTACTGCGTGGGGATGGTGAGAGCATGCATGCCGGGGATAGTGGGTGGTGGTGCCGGGGAGCATGGGATGGCAAAGAGGAGGGGGTGGGGGTGGGTAGTGAAGGAAGAGAGGGAGGGGAGGGGAGAGCAGAGCACGCAGCGCTCCTGTGGACAGGAGGCCTGCTGCCCCGCCCGCCAAAAACACAGCCACAGCCCAGCCACAACCCACAGCCAAACCCACCCTGATCGCTGGCCCGTACAACCCGCGGTCGCATCGCAGGTACCCCTCGTGAGTGAGTGCCCCCCACCCGCACCCACAGGCACAGCACATGCACAACCCACAGCCACAGCCACAGCCCACAGCCACACCCGCCTTGATCGCTGCATCACTCTGCCAACGCCCACACCCGCCCAGCTCATAACACAGCCACAGCCACCGTCACAGCTCACAGACACAGACACAGCCACGCCCACCTTCATCGCTGGCCCGTGCGACCGGCGGTCGCGCCCCAGGTACCCCTCGTGAGTGAGCGCCCCCCACCCGCACCCACAGGCACAGCACAGGCACAACCCACAGCCACCGCCACAGCCCACGGCCACACCCACCTTAATTGCTGGCCCGTACGAACCGCGGTCGCGTCGCAGGTACCCCTCGTGAGTGAGCGGCGTACCGACGCACGAGAACTCGGCGCGTGCGCGGATGTCAGGGATGATGCGCTCGACCGCGCGCCAGAGCACCTGTTGTGTGTGTGTGTAGGGCGCGGCAGTATACCGTATACGTGGGCCTGTATACCGTATAATACCGTATAACGTATACCGTATACAAGGGTATCCGTGTATACCCTTGATTCCTTGATCCGATTGAGACGGGAGCGGTGGATTCGGATGCCTGACATGATGGGCTTCACAAATCCACTCTTACCAGCTGACTTTGCTATGTTTGATTTAGAGGGAACACAAAACTGGTTTTTTCTCACTGCATGGCAGCCGGAGCGTCCCTGCGCCTCATGCAAACACCATATTCTTCCCTCCACCCCATGCTGCATCCAAGCATTGTCCTGGATAGCCCTTGTCATTAGCTGTCCAATGCAAGTCGAATCGTCAAAATCCATGCAGTTTCAAGGGAGTTGGAGCCTTTACGCCTTTTACTTGCCGTCCGAAAATCGCTGCATACGGTATACATCCCGCCGTATACGGGATTTATACCGTCACGGTATACATACGGTATATACGGTATACATATACCGTGCCGCGCCCTATGTGTGTGTGTGTGCGCGCGCGTGTGGTCGAATATACAGTCTGCCGGAACGCATTTGACGCCTTTGTGTGTGTGTGTGTGTGTGTGCGCGCGTAGATGTCTGGGATACTGCGCTCGACTGCGCACTAGAGCACATCGTGTGTGCGTGTTCGTGTGTGTGTGTGTGTGTGTGAGCGCACGGCCTAAGGAGGGGCTACTGGGCCTCCTAGTCACCTGGCCCTGGCTGCGCTCCTCTGAGCTTCTTGTACTCCTCGCTCTTGCGGTCATCTCCCGTCTCTGATGGATCTGGGACAGCTGAGACTACGTGACCGTCCTTACCCCCTAACCCCTTAACCTAATATGGAAAGCCTTATTTAGTGGGCTTTCTACTGACCTGGCTGCGCTCCTCCTTGCGCTTCGTGTACGCCTCGCTCTTGCGGTCCATGCCCTTCCACACACACGTCTTAGACAACATCACAGGCACCCAACAGACTGACTAAGACCGCAGAAAATATGCACCTGGCTGCGCTCCTCCTTAAGCTTCTTGTACTCCTCGCTCTTGCGGTCCATCCTCTTGCCCACACCAGTCAGTCTACTACACCATCACAGGCATCCGACAGACTGTAAATCCGAACAAAAACGCACCTGGCTGCGCTCCTCCTTTAGCTTCTTGTACTCCTCGCTCTTGCAGTGTATCCCCCGTCACTGACGGATCTGGGAGCGCTGAGACTTCGTGACTGCCTCTTTAACCCTAAGCCCTGAACCCGAACTAAAGCCTTATCTAGTGGGCCTACAGCTGACCTGGCTGCGCTCCTCTTTGAGCTTTGTGTACCCTCGCTCTTGCCCCCCCCCCCAAGCACAAACAAGCCTAGTGCACCGTGACAGGCGTCCGACGGAATGAAAAAACGAACAAAAACGCACCTTGCTGCGCTCCTCCTTGAGCTTCTTGTACTCCTCGCTCTTGCAGTCATCCCCCGTCCCTGATGGATCTGGGACAGCTGGGCCTACTTAACCACCCTATCAGGCCCATCGGGAGGCCTAACGGGGGCCAATTATTGCCCCCCCCCCTCCCACACCCGCCCCCCCCTCCACTCTGTAAAACACCCAACTGGCTGCGCTCCTCCTTGAGTTTCTTGTTCTCCTCGCTCTTGCGGTCATCTCCCGTCTCTGATGGATCTAGGACAGCTGAGACTTCGAGACCGCCCCTTTAAACCTAAACCCTGAACCTGATCTAGTGGGCCTCCTACTGACCTGGCTGCGCTCCTCCTTCAGCTTCTTGTACTCCTCGCTCTTGCGGTCCATGCCCTTCCAGATGTCGTACGGCTCAGTGGCGGGAAGGTATGCGTGCAGGCAGTGCTTGCCCTCGGGGGCGAGGCTGGGGTCGATCACACTGTGACGTCGTTGTTGTTGTTGGTGGTGGTGATGGGTTGTCAGTGGTGGGGTTGTGTATGGTGTATGTGAGGCAAGTTCGCGTGCAGGCAGTGCTTGCCCTCGGGGGCGAGGCTGGGGTTGATCACACTGCGTTGTTGTTGTTGTTGTTGGTGGTGGTGGTGGTGGTGGGGTTGTCATTGGTGCGGTTGTGTATGTGAGGCAGGTACGCGTGCAGGCAGTGCTTGCCCTCGGGGGCGAGGCTGGGGTCGATCACGCTGAGAGGAGTGGGTGGGGAGGGTGTGTGTTTGTGTGTGTGTGTGTGTGTGTGTGCATGCGTGTGGTGGTGGTGGGGGGGAGGGGGGGAGGGGAAGGTACACGTGCAGGCAGTGCTTGCCCTCGGGGGCGAGGCTGGGGTCGATGACGCTGCAATGCGCGTGTGTGTGTGTGTGTGTTGTGTGTGTGCATGTATGTGGTGTTGGGGGTGGGGAGGGGTGGCCGGAAGGTACGCATGCAGGCAGTGCTTGCCCTCGGGGGCGAGGCTGGGGTCAATGACGCTGCAAAGGGTGTGTATGCGTGTGTTTGTGTGTGTGTGTGCATGTATGTGCATGTGTGTGTGTGTGGGGGGGGGGGACCCACCAAAACCCTTACCCATAACAGTAACAGTAACACGGGGTTTCCAGCTAAGCAGGCTACTCTTCTACTAGAGACACCCGCCGATACTCCAGCACACTTAAGTACTAGAGTACCGCCGGTTCCCGGCCGATAGACTACCGCTCCCGCCGGCTAGACTACCCCAAACAGCGGTCTCTGAGAGACATGTCTGGCAAGGAGCATATAGGTGAGGACCTTCCTCAGGGTCACAGTAGTGGCCTTGTGGCAGAGCCGACTGGCGCTGACTGGAACGGTCCCCGCCTGGCAGTGCATGGCTGTCCAGCTCTCGTTTGCATGGGGCTCAGCCGGCGCCCCATGCCTCATGCATGGCCAGGTCCCACCCTCCAGGGGTGCATGGACGACAGAGTTGTCATGGAGGCTGCCTGAAGACCTTCCAACGCCAGTCACCGGCAGACGAGCGGCCCCGAGGATGAGCGCGGTGACGAACGCTGCGATTGGTGAAGCGGATTTACTCTGTGTTGCCTCGGCGGTCGCCACCGCTGAAGCCGTGATGGTAGCCCGCCTCCACGGGCAGCCATATTGACCTATGTCCAGCATGCATTGACGGGCGCCAGCTCCTCCGCTCGTCGATCAACTCCTCGAGATCAGTGCCGCATGGCATCCTGCATGGGGGGAGGATAAGGGCCGTTTCCCAGCACGGGCCGCAGCAGCGCCGCGGCCACTCGTCCAGCCCTGGCAGCTCCGAGCAAGTCGCTCTTGTAGTGTTCCACCGAGGGGCAGTCTAGCAGGAGCCGGGCCAGTCGTATTTTACCCCGCTCGTCAGCGGCACGGAGATCTTCGTCACCAGCAGCGCCGCATTGCTGGGTCCAGGGCTCGGCGACGAGAACGCGCCTCCGTTAATCGAGCCCCTAACCCATAACCTTAACTCAAAACATTAACCCTACAAAACCCTATTTACCGTAAACTCCATTAGCCTGTGCCGATGGCCGCAAAAAATACTCTTTGTTGGATTCTGGAGACAGAGTACCGAGCGCAGCGGGGATTTATTTTGAGTATTTCGATTGTACCGATGGATCTTTAATGATTGTTGTCAAAGTACCGACGCTACCGAAGCTGCGTGCGCGCGGTCAAGGCCATCCCTCATCCATCTCTGTGACCACCGGCAGTGGATTTGTAACACTATTTCTCGTAGCCGCCGCTGAGCGTGGCGGCGCTGTTGTCTTCGCCCCAGTCCTCATCAGATCCATCAGAGGCTGGATAAGCCATGCTCAACCGCTTTGGGGGGCCTCCTGTTTGCGAGAACTTGGAGAGGGCACTGTGGGGAGGTCGTCTACACTTGTACAGCAAAAGTGAAAATTTGTTGACCTCGGGAATCGAAGTCGGGTCTGCTCCTCTGCAAGTATGATACTATTACTTGGTAATACGGCATTGTACCGGACGGCGAAACCAATTAATTATATCAATACCGGCTCAGAGTACCGAAGGCCTCAGGGACTTAATTATCGGTACAGGCTAATGGAGTTTACGGTAGGGTTATAAAACCCTTAAAAAAAGCAGGCCCTGGGTGAGACTTCCACACCTCGCGATCGATACGAGCGCAACACTTTGCGGCGCTCAGTCGCCTACTAACTCCTGAAGCCCACCCAAACCCTAACCCGTAACCCATAAACCCCACAAAACTCTACTTAGGGTTGAAAAAAAGTTAAATTCCTTGAAAAAAAACTAGCAGGCCCTGCCCCACCTTGCGATCGATACGAGCGCCACATTTTGCGGCGCGGTGATGTCATCCCAGCTGTTGACAACGATGTGGTGGATCTGCGTGTGTGTGTGCACGTGTGTGTGTGTGTGTGTGTGCGCGTGCTTGTGCACGTGTGTGTGTGTGTTATGTGTGTGTGTGTATGCGTCCCAGCTGTTGACAACGATGTGGTGGATCTGCGTGTGTGTGTGTGTGTGTGTGTGTGTGCGTGTGTGTGTGTGAGTGTGCACGTGTGTGTGCACACGAGTGTGTGTGTGTGCGTGTGCATGCGTGTGCGGGCATTTGTGTGTATGTGTGTGTGTGTGTGTGTGCATCCCAGCTGTTGACAACGATGTGGTGGATCTGCGTGCGTGTGTGTGTGTGTGTGTGTGCGTGTGCATGTGTGTGTGTATGCGCACCCGTGTGTGTGTGTGTGTGTGCGCGTGTGCGTGTTGTGTTGTGTCGTCAAAACCAATGTGCAGGTGCATGACCGCTGGGCACTGGCGACATCTCTGTGCACTCTTTGCCCCCCCCCCCCCACACACACACATCAGAAACACATGAGCACGAGTGTGGCATGCAACACACACACACACACGCACACACACACACGCACACACACATGCACCCCTCCCGGCACACCTCCAGGTCATCCGGCAGGCCCGTCTTGTCGAATCCGATGCGCAGGTGCATCCAACGCCAGTAACTTGCAGCATCTCGGTGCACTCCCCCCCAGACATGTACGCACGCACGCAACACACAACAAACACATACACACACACACACACCCCTCCCCAAACACCTCCAGGTCATCCGGTAGGCCCGTTTTGTCGAAACCAATTTGCAGGTGCATCAACGACAGTTACTGCGGCATCTCAGTGCATTCTCCCCCCCCCTCCCGACACTAACACGCAATACACATACACGCACAGAGAGAGTGAGAGAGACACATGCGCACACACACACACACACACACACACATGCACAGAGAGATGGAAAATACATGCACGCACACCTCCCCACACACCTCCAGGTCATCCGACAGGCCCGTCTTGTCGAAGCCAATGTGCAGGTGCATGAACGAGGCGCACTGTGGCATCTCGGTGCTCGACCGCCGGTACTGCTCCGGCACGGCGGCCGGAGGAAGCAGCTTCATCGAGTCCCATGCGGACGCGTTGACCACGACAGCCTTGCGCGCCCTGTGTTTGCGTTTGTGTTTGTGTTTGTGTTCGTGCTTGTGTTTTGTGCTCATGTTTTTGTTTTGTGTTTGTGTTTGTGACCCTGAGGAAGGTCCTCTCCTACATGCTCCTTGCCAGAAATGTCTCTCAGAGACGGCTGTTTGGAGTAGTCTAGCCGGCGGGAGCGGTAGTCTTTCGGCCGGGAGCCGGCGGTACTCTAGTACTGAAGTGTGCTGGAGTATCGGCGGGTGTCTCTTGTAGAAGAGTAGCCTGCTGAGCTGGAAACCCCGTGTTACTGTTACTGTTTGTGTTTGTCCTTGTCAGGTGGTGGGTGCTCGACCGTTGGTACTGATGCTCCAGCACGGCGGCCTGAGGGAGCAGCTTCACCGAGTCCCATGCGGACGCGTTGACTACGACAGCCTTACGCGCCCTGTGTTTGCGTTTGTGCATGTGTTTGTGTTTGTGTTTGTGTTTGTGCGTGTGTTTGTGTGTTTGTGTTTTGTGTTCGTGTTTGTGTTTGTCAGGCGGTGTGTGCTCGACCGCCAGTACTGCTCTGACACGGCGGCCAGAGGGGAAAGCTTCATCGTGTCCCATGCGCACGCGTTGACCACGATCGACATATGCGCCCTGTATTTGTGTTTACGTTCAGTTGGTTCAGGATAGGCATTATTGTCAGGCATGCGTGGTGGTGGCGGCGGTGGGAGCAGCGGTCGAAAAGCTGGAGGCAGCAGGCGCATTGAGTCCCATGCTGACGCGTCGACAACAACTGGTTTCCACGCCCTGTGTTTGTATTTGCTCGCGTTTGATTGTGTGTCGTTGTGTTTGTGTTTGTTGCTCCTGGGACCTTTCGGCACTGCCGCCTGCCTGCCCGCGTGCACAAAATAACAGCAACAAAAACCGCAGCAACAACAGCAACAGCAACAACAACAGCAGCAGCAGCAGCTGCAGCTGCGGCAACAGCTGCGGCAACAGCTGCAGCAACAACACCAACGAAAACAACAGCAGCAGCAGCAGCAGCAGCTGCAGCTGCGGCAACAAAAACAAAAACAGCAGCAGCTGCGGCAACGAAAACAACAGCAGCAGCAGCAGCTGCAGCTGCGGCAACGAAAACAACAACAGCAGCAGCAGCAGCAGCAGCAGCAGCTGCAGCTGCAGCTGCGGCAACAGCTGCCGCAGCAGCAACAACAGCAACGCAAACAACAGCAAACCCAAAACCAACGCACCTCACGATGCCGCCCCCGCGCAGCTGCACCCCGACCGCCCGCCCGTTCTCCATCACCACCTGCATGTACGCACGCATGTTAGAGCCACGTTGCCATCAGTCGCATGCAGCGGCGGCGCTTGAAGGCCGGCCGGCCGGCCGGCCGGCCGGCCGACCGACCGACCGACCGACCGACCGATAAACAGACAGGCAGACAGACACCCACCTGCTCGACGTGTGCGTTGGTGAGCACTTGCCCCCCCTTGCGCTTAGTCACGCCCCGCACGAGCGCGTCGACCATCGCCTGGCTGCCTCCGACTGGGAACTCCAGGCACGCGTTGGGCTTGTACCACCTGCACACACACAAGAGAGATGGTGTGAGTGCATGTGTGTGTGCGTCTGTGTGTGTGCATGTGTGCATGTGTGTGCGTGCGTCTGTGTGTGTATGCGTGTGTGTATGCGTATGTGTGTGTGGTGCGTGGCAGCCTCCCACCGGGAACTCTAGGCATGCGTAGGGCTTGTACCACCTGGGATCGTGTGTATGTGCATGTGTGTGAGTGTGTGTGTGTGTGTGAGTACATGTGTGTGCGTGTGTGTGTGTGTTTGTGTTTGTGTGTGTGGTGCCTGGCCGCCGCCCACCGGACACTCTAGGCATGCGTAGGGCTTGTACCACCTGGGATCGTGTGTGTGTGCATGCGTGCGTGTGTGTGTGTGTGTGTGCATTCGCGCGTGCATGTGTGTGTGTGTGTGGTGCATGACTGCCGCCCACTGAGAAATCTAGGCATACGTTGGGCTCGTACCACCTGGAATCGTGTGTGTGTGCGTGTGTGTGAGTGTGTGTGCGTGTGTGTGTGCATGCATGTGTGTGTGTGTGTATGTGTGCACGTGTGTGCATGTGTGTGTGCGTGTGCGCATGTGTGTGTGCGTGTGTGCATGTGCGTGTGTGTGTGTGCATGTGTGTGTGTTTCAGTACCCACTCACTTGTTGAACATGAACGCCACCTCCGCTGCAGTCATTCAGTGTGTGCTGTGTGTGTGCGCATGTGGGGGGGAGGGACGGACTGTGGGGACACACTCACTCGTTGAACATGAACGCCACCTCTGCTGCGATCGTCCCGTCTGCCGGGAGGCCGCTCAGAAGGAAGCAGAGAAGGTTGAGGTAGTTGCGAGAGAAGGGGTCCTGCAGCGACAAGGCAGGAAGGCATTGAGTCAGTGGGTCAGAGCCGCTGCGCCACTGTGCCGCTGAGCCACTGTGTGACGCTCAGAAAGAAGCAAACAGGAGACCTGTGAAAGAAAAGGGGTCTGCGATGGGAGATGAGAAGGGAGGAAGTGGGTTGGTGAGTCAGAGCCATAGCTAGGAGTCACTTGTGTCAGCAGGAATCAAAGAAGACTGCTCAAGGTAGGTGTGAGAGCAGGGGCCCTGCGATGGGTGATGAGAAGGGAGGTGGGCTTTGCGACAGTGGGCCGGAGACACCGTGTGCCTGGCAGCATGGATGCGGAGGAGGTGAAGGTAGTTGCTGGAGAAGGGGCAATGGGAGGTGATGAGGGAGGCAGGAGTTGAGTTAACGGGTTGGAGGCACTGAGCCACTGTGTGCCTGGCAGCATGAATGCGGAGGAGGCTGAGGTAGTTGCTGGAGAAGGGGTCCTGCAGCGACAAGGCAGGCAGGCTTTGAGTCAGTGGGTCGGAGCCACTGAGCCACTGTGCCGCTGAGCCACTGTGTGACGCTCAGAAGGAAGCGTACAGGAGGTGAAGGTAGTTGGGAGAAAAGGGGTCCTGCAGCAACAAGGCAGGAAGGCATTGAGTCAGTGGGTCGGAGCCACTGAGCCATTGTGCCGCAGAGCCACTGTGTGCTGCTCAGAAGCAAGCACAAGAGGTTTTGGTAGTTGCGAGAAAAGGGGTCCTGCAACGATGGCAAGGCACGCATGCAGGCAGGCACTGGCACACAACCAGATGGCAGATGCCAGCCAGGATGATGAGTTGATTACCAATCCACTGCCAGGAGTGCAGCCCCTCTACCTCTAAACACAGACTGTAAGATCCATCATCATCACCTCGGCGGTCAAGTAGATTGGTAAGCGCCACTTGACCCCCTATCTCCTGGAAACAGTTAGGTCCTATTTTGGAGGCGCCGCACAATAGCTCTCCTTTTTGATCTAGGACTACACGTTGGCAGGCAGCCGGCTGGTGGCTACCGCCCCTCAAAAGTAATTGTTAGGGCCAGAACTGGACTTGGGTCTAGGCGGTGGTACTAGGACTAGAGGTAGTCTTTGCTGGAAAGCCGATGTAACTGTAACTGCATGGAGTGCACTGTTGAAACCTGCCGGCCTCTTGTCTAGAGCGCTCTTAAAAGCACAGGGGTGTGCAAGCACAGGGGTAAAGGGTGTCAAGCAAAGGCTCCTAGGGTGCACAAGCACGGGTCAAATACGCCAACACAGACGCGTGACAGACTGTATAATTGACGCGCACACACGCACACGCACACGCACACACACACACACACCTTGACGCGCCCGTCCATGACGTTGCTAGCCGGCTCGACACACCATCACACACAGTTTGAGTGTGCAAGTACAAGTCTAGTACGCCATCACAGGCGTCCAACACGACTGTAAAACAACCACACACCACCACACACTTCGATGCGCCGCCACACACACACACCTTGACGCGCCTGTCCATGACAGTGCTGAACGGCTTGACACACCATCACACACGGCTCGGCACGCACGCACACACACACACACACACACATCACACACACCTTGACACGCCCGTCCATCACAGTGCTGAATGGCTTGGTCAGGTTCATAGCCACTGGTCCGGTCGAGACCAGCTCGCCGAGGTAGCGGCCAAAGGCAGACTTGAGAACGCCGAGGTCTGCGTGTGTGCGAGGGACGGGTGTGTGTGCGTGTGTGTGTGTGTGTGTGTTCATAGCCACTGGTCCGGTCGAGACCAGCTCTCCAAGGTAGCGGCCAAAAGCAGACTTGAGCACACCGAGGTCTGCGCGTGTGCGGGGGACGTGTGTGTGTGTGTGCGTGGTCGATTTTGCAGTTTCCTGTGGACGCCTGTGTTGGCGTATTACCAGACGTGTGTGTGTGTGTGTGTGTGCGTGTGTGTGTGTGTGTGTGTGTGCGTGTGTGCGTGTGTGCGTGTGCGTGTGTGCGTGTGTGCGTGTGTGCGTGTGTGCGTGTGTGCGTATGTGTGTGGTGCGGTCAGGCTTGAACACGCCGACGTGTGGGGATGTGCGTGCACGTGGGCGATGAACAGTAACAGTAACACGGGGTTTCCAGCTAAGCGGGTTACTCTTCTGGGGCGATTAACAGCGAGCGAGAACTTTTCGCACGTGTACAATTCTTGAGCCTTCTAACCCCTCCGCCCGCCCCCGCCAGCGCACCGTGCGTGTGCATGTGCGTGTGCGCGCGTGTGTGTGCATGCACGTGCGCATGTGCGCATGTGCGCAAAGTTGGGGCTTCCCTCTGAAGGGGACGCGGTGGCAGGGCACGGAGGCGCTGCTCTGGGCACGTTTTTGTGAGCACAGAAGTTATGCGAAGGGACCATTTTGTGTGCATGCACGTGTGCGTGGGTGTGCGTGAGGGAGGAGCACCGTGCGCGCGTATGGTTGGGGTGTGGAGTGTGTGTGTGTGTGCGGGGGATAAGGGGTTGAGGGGGTTGGGGGCACCGCCTAACCTAGCCCAAGGCGCACCGTATCGGAGCGCGCACGGCGGAATCATCGACGCCGCCTTTGCCAGCGGCCGCATGTGCTCCTGCAAGGCACCAGGAGGAATGGCCGTGAGCGTGTCTGGTGTGCATTCCATCCCATTCTGTGTCTCTTTGCATTGCCCGCTCTTACTACAGGCTTTGCTGTCAGTGGTTGCCAGCGGCCGCATGTGCTCCTGCAAGGCACCAGGAGGAATGGCCGTGAGCGTGTCTGGTGTGCATTCCATCCACTGTTGTGTCTGTCTGCATTGCCCGCTCTTAGTACAGACTGTGCTTTAAGTGGTTGCAAGCTGCAGACACCAGGGTGCACGCACGTGGGTGCGTCGGTGTGCATCTGCCCGCTCTTACTATACACACTCCATTCCATTCCGGGTCGTGACAATAAATGAGCGATGCCGATCGCGTATTCGAGGTAGCGTTGTAGAAGATGCATTTTAGGGCGTCTGGCAATAGCGCGCGGCCACTCATCGCGATGTCACACACGCACACACGCACACACACACACATACACACACACACCTGAATGTCTCCCCACTCCTTCATGCATTAGGATGCAATAGGGCGCCTGGCAACAGCGCGCGGCCACTCATTGCGATGCCACACACACACACACACACACACACACAGGCAGGCATGCGCGGGCGGCCCTGGGAGGCGCTCTCGACTGCGGTGGACACACACACACACACACACACACACACACGCACCTGCATGTCTCCCCACTCCTTGATGCTCGGGTGCCCCTCGCTGTAGATCTGCGCAAGCACGGCCTGTGGTGTGCGACAGCGGTGCACGTGTGAAGTGTGTGTGTTTGTGTGGGGGTCAATTTTACAGTCTGTTGACGTCTTGATCGGCGCATACAAACTGTGCTTGCGTGCCCTGTGTGGTCGATTTTACAGTCCGTTGGACGCCTTTGATGGCGCATTAGACCCTAGGAAAGAGGCCGGCAGCTGCCAAAATTAGACCCCTAGCATGCCATCTGCCATCATGATTGCTGTGCACGCGGTGCGTGTCTCAAAACAGGCGACAAGGAAGCCAGCCAACTCGTGCCAGAACCTGGGATTCTCCTGGCCTGGCCAAGGATTCATAAACTCTCGCATCCGCTCATCTAAATCGGCCTCCTCGGGGCAAGGGATGGACCGAAACAGGCTGTGGGCCCGCACCCGTGCCTCTTCATAGGCAGGGCACTCGAATACCATGTGTGCCTCATCCTCTAGCCCACCGCATAGGCAGCACGCCCGCTGGCTGCGTCGCTGCCTCTGTCCCGCCACGGCGTAGCGCCCCCGCTCGATCTGCAGCTCATGGAGCCCCATCCTGAACCTAGCTAGAGCCGTGATCCGGGCAGCACTGTTCAGCCCTGAGCTCAACAGGGCCGGCGGCTCGCTGTCGCTACCCGCCATCCACCGCATGTAGGTCAGCATCTTAAAGCCGCGCGACCACTCCTCAGGTACATCTCGCACGGTAGTGCCGCTCGGCAGCGCCGGTGTGCTTGTCGCGGCGGCCAGCCACGCCGCGGTCGCCACGTCCAGCAGGTTGGTGATGCGTACCGGTCCCTCCTGGTCCCACGCCAGGGTGTGCCCCACAGTTCCGAGGCACACCTGCAAGCGTGCCGCCCAGCACGTCCCCCCCGCTTCGGCCAGCCCCCAGCTCTCCCGCATTGCATCTTTAAGCAGGTCACCGTCAGGCCGCCCCCGCGCCTTATCCCAAAAGCGCGTCGCCTGGCGCAGCCAATCTGCCGCCAGCGGCCGCCACCCCGCCTCCCGCGCCAAAATCCCCAGTTGCTGCCCGTTGCTGCGGACTCCTAGGGAAGCACGGGTAAATTGCAGAAGCACTTCCTCCAGGGTGCGCCATCCGTCGCGTGCGGCCATAGCACCCCTCCCACTCCTGCCTCTCTCCCTCCGTCCGCCCGCCCCGGCAAACGCGCCCCCCCCAGCATCCGCCATCATCGCAGGGCCCCACACCTCACACCCGTAATTTAGCACAGGCCGTACTTGCGTGTCGAACAGGTGGGCCTTAATGCCAATATTATTAAGGCGTATCATATAGCATCTGCGAGTGAGCGCGTATCTGGTGCGCTGGCCCCTAGAGCGTCGGGTGCTCACGTCCCCCCCCACTGCCCGCCGGTGGTGAAAGAGCATGCCCAGATATGGGAACTCGTGTGTCATGGGTAGATCTGCTCCTGCAAGCTTCAGCGTTACCCTCCCCCCTGCCGCCCCGACTGGGCAGAACTGGTCATTGAACATTGTGTGTGTGCTTGCGCGCGCGTGTGTGTATGAGAGAGTTATCCCATCACCATCGCCCTCCTCTCTCTCTCTGTAGGCTGGCGCGCTGCGTGGCCTTGCGGAATCTCCTAGTAGAGCCCCCCTAGACGTGTAGTATAGGCCTTTACTCACGCCCCGTGTTCCTCCGGGCGCGTACGTGTAAAATCTGTCAACCCTCTGTGTGACGCAAGGCGTGCCAGCCGTCACACCCAGCAGAGGCATGCGTGCACGCATGCGATGCGTGTGCAAGCGACCCCGTCACTCGCCTTGTTGTCCGCGCTCATGCCACATCCACATCATATCCACACCACATCCACACATCCACACCCACAGTCACAGTAGCATTGACTTTGCTTCAGAGACACCTTCTGGGAACCACCCACCTTGAAGTTGTCGTTTCCGATGCGCGTGAGGAAGGTACCCTCGGGCACGATCACGTTCCAGGTGTCGTACCTGTCGAAAGCCAGGAATTGTCCGTGAAGATCGGTTTAACGTCCAGGGTTGAGGGTTTTAGGTTTAGGGTTTAAGGGTTGTGCTCGGCATGCCTGAATGCATGGTCACGCTCCAGATGCTGTGCCTGCCGGCGTCATGCACGGAAGTCCGTGTTTCAGAGGTCGAGAGGCCGTAGTTCGTGTTGAGGGAATGTGTGCCCCCCCCTCCTGCTGAGGGCGCCATCACCGTGACAATTCGAGCATCCTTGAAGCGCCGCCTTGAATCCCGAGTGATTTGAGGCTGCTTTATCCAAAGCCCCCCCCCCCACCTCGATTGATCCTTAGCTGGAACCAAGCAGACGTTCCAACCGGCCACTCGACTTGAATCACGCGGGATTCCGCAGCTCGAATTTTACCGACGGCGCACCTTGTGCTTGTTTCAAGGGCCGGCACACACGAAGGTCCCCTCGGGTTGAAAGTACCGTAGCCACGCTTTGCCTTTGCGGGAGTCCGCCAAAGGCTAATTTATTTAGACTTTTCTCGCCTTTGCGCTGCCTTTGAGGCGGCTTTTTGCAGGCCTGTAGAGTGTTGATCCGGGTTCGAATCCCGCAAGGGACTTTTCTTTTTACCTTGGCGGGGCGTTTATTTTACTTAATTTCACGTTTTCGGAGCCTTTGCGGGGCGTTTTCGGACTTAATTAGGCGCAAACGCAAAGCGTGACTACGGTACATTGCATGATGTGCACTTTTGGAGGCGTCGCACAATAGCTCTCCTTTTTGCACTAGGACTACACGTTGGCAGGCAGCCGGCTAGTGGCTACCGCCCCTCATAAGTAGTTGTTAGGGCCAGGACTGGACTTGGGTCTAGGCGGTGGTACTAGGACTAGAGGTAGTCTTTGCTGGAAAGCCGATGTAACTGTAACTGCATGATGTCCTGATGGTATTCTCCGTTACCCGTGTCGCTCGCCCGATGCAGGACCGGACGAGGAAGCTAGCCGGGACGGTCAGTGACCTCCCCGTACCAAACAAACATGTCCCCTTCACACGAGGGACCCCTCTCAACAGAACTGTTCTATCACAGGCAACGTGCCTGCCGGCGTCATCGTCCGGTGGACGCCAGTTTTTCTGCCAAGAATCTTGGGGAAAAGCTAGCTCCCCGGCCTGACAGCTCACTTCCTCAATCTCAACCCGCCGGAGGCGATTTCCTGCGCGCAGCCTGAACCCGCACCGCCGGCCCAAATCGGCCAACCGCAAACGTACTTTGCGAGTCGCGGGGTGGCTAAACGGAACCACTGCACCGCACCCCACTCACTTCTTCAGCTCCAGCTCTTCGCCGATCGCCTGAAATACGTGCGACATGGGGTTGGCATCCTTTCCCTTGGCGTCCATGCCGCTGCAACGCAAGAGTGTAGGGTTTAGGGTTAAGGGTTTAGAATGTAAGGTTTAGGGTTTAGGTGCGTGTGTGTGTGTGTGAGTGGGGTGGGGTGGGGTTGGCGCCCTTTCTCTTGGCGTCCATGCCGCTGCGACACAGAGGAGGTGGCGCGTGTGCATGCGTGTGGGTGCGCGCATGCGTGTGTGTGTGCGTGCATGCGTGCGTGATACGTTTTTTTTGCGTGTGAACACATGCGCCATGGGGTTCGCGTTCACACCGCTGCGACACAAGTGTGAAGGGTTCAGGGTTTAGAATGAAGGGTGTAGGGTTTAGGGTTAAGGTGTGTGTGTGTGTGTGTGTGCGTGCGTGCGATTGGGGTAGGTGGGTTGGCGTCCTTTCCCTCGGCGTGCATGCCACTGCGACACAGAGGAGGTGGCGCGCGTGCACGCGTGTGAGTGTGCATGCGTGTGAGTGTACGTGCGTGCGTGCTTTTTTTGCGTGTGTGAACGCGTGCGCCATGAGGTGCGCGTTCATGCTGCTGCGACACAGGGGTCAAGGGTTCAGGGTGGAGGGTTTAGGGTTGTGGTGCTGAGCTGTAGTACACAGCCTGCTCGTGCACTCATTGATGCACACGATTGATCTGACTGATTGAGCAGAGCACTCCAAGTGTTGTGCTAAGGCAAAGGACATTACTGTTTATCCTGATGCTTTTCAGATGCCTTACCGCGAATCTTACTACAAAGATTCCAGCATCTTTTGTGAGCCTTTATAAGCTGGCACTCCTGACCCACAGCCACTCTCAGACGCTGTCTCTGTCAGTCCTGACTCCAGAACACTGATCTGCTTGTCTGGCTGGTCAGTCCCTTATCCCTCAGCATGTGGTTCATGGTTAAGGGGTGTGTGTGTGTGTGCGTGCGTGCGAGTCAGGTGGGGTGACCCTTGCCCACGGGCGCCCACACCACAGGCGTAGTGGTAGAGATGGCAGGTGAGAGCTGCACGCAAGTGCCTGTCTCCGACAGCAACCCTTCAAGCTGCCTATACAGCTTGTGGGACTTGCAAGAGTCACCACCAGGCCCCACACTAGCTGTCACTCCTGCAAAAGCGGCACGGCCCCAGTTGTCGCCCCCCCCCCTCTCTCCGTACCTGTAGAGCGAAGGCCCGCTCTCAAAATGGTACCCGCCGCGCTTCCACGTGTGCGCGGCACCGCCAGGCACGGCATGCGACTCGCACACAGTCACCTGTGCACACACGCACGGACGCACGAACGCACATGCGCACGGACACGCACACGCACGAGAAGGCTCCTCAGCGAGCAAGAGAGCGTGCGTGTGCGCCCGCTCGCGCATGTGCAGAGCGTGCGGCCATCAGCAGAGGCTCGCAGTTCTGATGTGAGAAACCACCAATCAGGTGGAGAGACAGACAGAGTAGGCCGCATGGTGCATCCATGCGGCACGCACACACATGGGCCCCCAGAGTCCATTACCTCGAGGCCGTATTTGCCCAGGATGCCGGCACAGCTCAGACCACCCACGCCAGCTCCGATTACCACAACATCGCACTCGTGGCTGCGAGCCACTCCTTGAAGGGCAGCATTTGTTCTGATTGTCCGCGCGCGCGAGCGGCAGACTCCACCGCCACCGCGGGTCCCTGCGGCAGAGCTGCGGTGGACGAGCATCTTGCGCAGTATGTATGGGCTTTATGCTGTGTGAAGTTGAGGTGATCAAAGTGTGAACGCGCGTTGGCCACACACAAGGCAGCACAGGATGCAAGCCTGCTCAGGCTGGCCATTGCCTTGATTCAAGCAGACACAAGACACCTCCTGAGTTCACTACACTCCAACTCTGCTGACGTGAGTGCCCGCCCCCCACCGTTACCTGTTGCGCGCTGCACAACGGCCCGTACACGGCCAGCAAGAGATCAACACACAATCAACACACGGACAGTACACCGCCAGCACACGGCCAGCACATGGCCAGGAAGATGCTCAAGCTCAGAGACAACAGATAACTCCTCCACTCACACTGCCCCCTTGACTTCTTCCACCTGTGTGTCCACAATGTGCCTGCGCGGTCACGGGTGGCTGACACAAATACACACACACACACACACACACACACACACACACACACACACGCACACTCAAACACGAACACACACACACACACACAAGCACCCAAGCACACACACACAAGCACACACACTGACAGGGGGCACGCAGTCGGGGCTGCTGCTGCTCAGTCGGACGAGCGTGTTCAAAGTTGGTCTCGAGGCGCAGGCGCCGACACCATAGAGCCCCAAGAGCGTCAGGGCCAGGGGCTCGTCGTGGTGAGACGCTGGGCCCTGCGGCTGCTCAACTGGCCGCCCAGGTGTTGTGCGCTCCCAGACAAGATCCCCCCGTGCAGCCTCAGGACTGTAGTTATTTCCACAGGGGCTCGTCATTTTTAGCTGGATGAGTACTGGCAGCCGTACAGAGAGACAGAGAGTGTGCCCAGATAGATGTTGCCGGCAGTGGATTGTAAAACTCTCATCACAGCTCATCATCATGATCATGAATGAGATAACAGCGGCCGGCCGCGCTGTGCCCCTTTCTTGTGACCGGGATGCCAGCAGGCAGCAGGTATCAAGGTGCCACGTCTGCAATATAACGTCTGCATACAGCCTGCACACGTTTTTTTGGTGGGCGCATGTAAGTGTGGATTCCACATCGCAAATGTCGCTCCTCTTACGAGTCGTCCCCACTTAAGGGGGATATTTCAAGCGCTTAGTAATACCTCGGAAACTGAAGACCACCTACCTCGTCCTCGTGTCCACCAGCCGCATCCCAGCTGCACCCCAAGACTGTAGCAGGTGCGCTAGCGCTTTGCCTTGCCCGCGCACCCCGCGCCTACGCATAAAGCCGTGATGCATGTGCAGGTTCACTGCCATGCGTGCGCGCCACGCCGCGCGGGATCCTGCGCGCGAATGCTCTGGATCGCCCTCGCCCACCGACCCCGCCTTCGCGCCCTCGCCCTCGCCTGCAGACTCCCTTGTTCCGGCGACAGCGTCCTCCCTGAAATCTCCGCGCCATATCCTGCCAGTTGATCGCAGGCTCCGCGCTCCATATCGATCACGCGAGGTGCGGGTAAATCCAGGCTCCCTGACCCCAGATACTGGCAACATTGAAATGTATGCCATGCGCATTTGTGAATGCTTGTGGCACCAGGGAGCGCATTCCCCGGCGCTGCCGAGCAGCGCCAGCGGGCGCAGTACTGATGCAGCGCCGCGCGCGCACACCAGGCACACACCTGACCCCACGCTCCATCCCCGCAGGCCCTCTTCCTCTCGTGAGAACTCCCTCGCCATGTTTCCCATCCGCTGCTACGGCTGGCGGTACATGCTCTCCCTTGCTCAGCTCAAGACGATGCGCGCAGCTGCCGTCCAGGGAAGCACGGGCTACGCTCGCCGCGCACACTCCTACAGGGCCTCACGTCTCGCCGTCTCACGCCCTCTTGTGATCACGATCTCCTCTGTCACCAGCATCGCCGTGACATCGCAGCCCAAGGAGGCTGAGGAGGTGGAGAAGATCGCGGCAACGCCTCAGTCCGAGTCGGCGATCATCGTGTGCGCTGCGTCGCCGCAGTTCTTCCCCGTCGTCGCTCCCATCTGCACTGACATCATCGTGTACGAGGCGCCCCTCGTCTACCTGCTGCCGCTGTGCTCCATCCCCACCGAGTCGGAAATCGTCGTGTGCGCTGCGCCGCCGCAGTCCTTCCCCGCTCCCATCTGCACTGACATCATCGTGTACGAGGCGCCCCGCGTCCACCTGCTGCCGCTGTGCTCCATCCTCACCGAGTCGGCGATCACCGCGTGCGCTGCGTCGCCGCAGCCTTTCCCTGCTCCCATCTGCATTGACATCATCGTGTACGAGGCGCCCCGCGTCTTCCTGCTGCCGCTGTGCTCCATCCTCACCGAGTCGGCGATCATCGTGTGCGCTGCGCCGCCGCAGCTCTTCACTGCTCCCATCTGCACTGACATCATCGTGAACAAGACGCCCCGCGTCTACCTGGTGCCGCTGTGCTCCATCCCCACCGAGTCAGCGATCATCGTGTGCGCTGCGCTGCCGCAGTCCTTCCCCGCTCCCATCTACACTGACATCATCATGTACGAGGCGCCCCACGTCTACCAGGTACTGCGCCGCCCCACCGAGTCGGCGATCATCATGTGCGCTACACCGCCGCAGTCCTTCCCCCTTCCCATCTGCACTGACAGCATTGTGTACGAGGTGCCCCTCGTCTACCAGGTGTTGCGCCGCCCCACCGAGTCGGTGATCATCGCGTCCGTGGCACCGCTCGATCTGCTCGTGGCGTCGCTCGACCAGGAGGTGCTGTGCAAGGACACGATTGTCACCGACGCGACCGTGTGCGTGCTGGACGACGCACCGTTCAGCGGGGAGGCCTCGCCCAACGGCTCCATCGGCGGTGCCGCAGATGTGCTTCAGCTGGCCGTCTTCCCGGAGAGCGACATGAACATGGACCAGACGAGCACGCCCGTGCCTGGGGACGGCTCCGGCTACATCTACCAGTCCAATGAATCCTCTGCTGTCAACCTGCACATGACCTCGTCGTGCTCTGAACGCGGAGAGTGCGCACCATCGGCGCCCCGCATCGTGGCGTCCACCATCCCCATCTCGCACGCGCGGTCCATTGAGATGCGCCCCGAGTCCCGGCCGCGAACGTTCGCCGAGGTGGTGTCCGGCCGCGTTGCAACGCACGTGGCAGTCACCGTCGCTGGTGGGGAGTGCGCGCCGTTGGCGTCTCACATCGTGGCATCCACCATCCCCAGCTCGCACGCGCGATCCATCGAGATGCGCCCGAGTACCGGCAGCGCACATTCGCCGAGGTGGTCTCCGGCCGCATTGCGACGCATGTGGCAGTGACCGTCGTCAACCCGGCCACGGGCGCATCCACCGCCATGGTGGCACTGGGAGGGCGCACTGACGAGCTGCTGCTGCTGTCATGCCCATGAGTGTGCACACCACCACCGCGCGCCCTCGCACGTGGGCTGACGTGGTGAAGGCTGTGCCAGCGTAGCTGGTCGCCAACTGTTGCTCCCCCACAGTGCCACTTAATTGGCCACGGTTCGCCACATTGACCTGTGATGATAATATTATCCACCCGTCGACATCTGTCTTGTATCCTCTCTCCGCACACCCTACATTCTTGCTCTTACCGCTGCTTGCTGTTTAACTCCAATTTTTTGCTTGGCGATTTTTGTCTGGTGATTTAGGCGAGCTGTAAGCTGGGCCTCGCTGCCTCAATGACTCCATCACCGGTGTGCCAGCACACGCGCTGGGCCATGGCTTGGATTGAAAACCCTCAAGACCTCCTAACACCGTGTGCGTGCGTGTGCGTGTCTCCAGCAGCTGTCGCCTCCAGACCTCTTGTTACAGACCACCGCTTTGAAACAATCCGTTTGGTACCCGCCTATGTGCCACCGAACTACCCGCAAACACAAAGTGCCACTCTCCCTTGCTGCCCGCTTGCTGCCCCCCAACCCAACTAGTCAGCTATTTATACACACAGCTGGGCAGCTGGCCCACGGGTCGCCACAGGTGATGGGTCTGTCAGTGAGTCAGTGAGTCGGTCAGTCAAGACAACCAGCCTCGGCCCGCCACACGCCTCAGCCAGCCGCTAATTCCGCTCACTCGTTCAACCTGCGTTGGCGCTGAACAGCAGCTTTCCGCCCGCTGCCGTTGCTCAGTCAGTCAGTCAGCCAGCCAGTCGGTCAGCCAGCCAGTCGGTCAGCTTGACAAGTCGGTCAGCCTGACAAGTCGGTCAGCCTGACAAACCCACCGCCGTCCGGCCGCTCACTGCGCCCCCGCGCTGTTCAGCGCCGCAAGTGCAGCGTCCACCTCTCTCTGCACCTCGCCCACGAGCGTGCGCACCGGCTCAACGGCGGCCGCGCCGACGGCCTCGGGCGAGCACTCGCCACCGCCCGCCACCGCCGGCGCAGACGACAGCACGCGCGCCTCGATCGCGGCGATCAGAGGCTCCAGACGCTGCTCAAACGCGGTCGCAGGGCCACCTGCCCCGCCGCCCCCCCCACCGATCAGCGCCTGGATCTCCACGAGCGAGAGGTCGGTCATCGCGGCGATCTCGTCGGCAAAGAAGCCGCCACCGCCGCCGCGCGCCCCCGAGGACGACGCCCCCCCTCCTTCGCCAGAGGTGACAGCCGCCGCGGCAGCGGCGCGTGCCGAAGCAGCCGCGACGAGCGCGCGCCCCATGCCCGCCGCCAGCACGCGCGTCGCGCGCGACGCCTCCTTTGCGCGCGCGTGCGTGGCCGCCGTGCCCGCGGCCGCGGTGTCGCCGCGCGCGCGCTCTGACGCGGCGGCCTCGCCCGCCTCGCGCGACTCCACCTGTGTGCGCATGTGGTTGTCGGTTTTACAGTGTGTATGTGTGGCCCCAAGACATGCACGCCTGTGCCTGTGCGCGCGTGCGCTTGTTGCCCCGAATGTGTACCAGTAGGCTGGCGCGCTGCGTGGCCTTGCGGGCTCTCCTAGTAGAGCCCCCCTAGAGCCCCCCTTGGCCTTGACTCACGCTCCGAGGTCCTCTAGGCGCGTATGTGCAAGACCTGTAAGACCCCGAGTGTGTCGCACGCACCTGCGCCGCCTTCAGCGCCGCATCCCTCTTTGCGAGCTCCGCACGCAGGCGCGTGGCCGCGCGCGCAGAGCGCTCAATGTCGTCCTCTAGCGGGGCACGCAGCTCGTCTGCCTCTGCGCGCGCGACCTGCACGTGGTTGATTTGACGGCGCGTTGGGTGCTTCTGAAGGCGCGTATGCACTAGACGTGTGCTTGCAAGGACACCCTGAAACTGAGGTGTGCAGCTTTTGACCGCCACGGCAGCAGCAGCAGCAGCGCAACGCAGCAGCAGCGCAGCACGGCAGCAGCAGACACAGCAGACGCGGCGCAGCACTGCAGCGCAGTGCAGCACGGCACGGCAGCAGCAGGCACGGCAGCAGCAGCAGGCACAGCAGGGACGGCGCAGATGGCAGCGCAGCGCAGCACGACACAGCAGGCGCAGCAAGCACGGCGCAGCACGGCAGCGCAGCGCAGCACGACATCAGCAGCACAGCACAGCACGGCAGCAGGCACGGCAGGCACGGCAGCAAGGCAGCAGGCACGGCATCAGCAGCGCATCAGCAGCGCAGCACGGCAGCGCAGCGCAGCACAGCAGCAGCAGGCACGGCAGCAGCAGCAGGCACAGCAGGGACGGCGCAGATGGCAGCGCAGCGCAGCATGACACAGCAGGCGCAGCAGGCACGGCGCAGCACGGCAGCGCAGCGCAGCACGACATCAGCGGCGCAGCACAGCAGCAGCAGCACCGCAGTAGCAGTGCAGCACGGCAGCAGCGCATCCGCATGCTGCAGTTGCAACTGCTCAAACACCCCCTCCCCTCCTTTCCACAAACACCCCCTTCCTAATGCAGGCAGTGACCGCTGCGCCGCCCGCAGCAGCCTCTGTTCGCTGATGCTCAAAACACCACCTCATCCTCTGCCCACAAACACACACCCCACTTCCCCTTGCCCCCTTTCTCCCACACTGACGCCTACCTGACGCCTACCTGACGCCGCAGCCGCTCAAAACACCACCGCACCCCCTGCCCACAAACACGCACCTCACCTCCTCTTGTCCCCACGCACCTGGCGCCGCAGCCGCTCAAACACCACACCACAGCCCACAAACACGCCACTCCTCCCGCCCCCCCTTACGCACGCACCTGTGCGACTTCCAGGCGCTCCCGCAGCTCGCGGATCGTCGCCTCTCTCCGCTTGCAGTCGCCACTCAGGGACTTGGCCTGTGTGTGAGTTCTGTTAGTGAGTTTTTATTGTTTTTTCTGGAGCCATTTGACTGGAGATCCGGCTCCATGGCTCCAAAATCCGGCCTCAAAAGCACAACAGGAAACCACTGTAACCAGTGGTCCCTGGGGACGATTTTAGTTATTATTTTTTGCCGGCTCCAGCAACTTTGACCGCTCATATCAGGCACAATACACACCGGGTATTCATGCAACGCATGCCGTTGGGCTGCTCTCGGCACGAGCTTTCCAACGCACCGCTCCACGCCCTCTCCCACTTAGTGTGTGGTGGTTTTCTGGGAAATGGGAAATCCGGCTCGGAGCGGTATACGGCTCGCAGGGGAATCACTGGCTGTAACAGTAACAGTAACAGTAACACGAGGTTTCCAGCTAAGCAGGCTACTCTTCTACTAAAGACACCCGCCGATACTCCAGCACACTTAAGTACTAGAGTACCGCCGGCTCCCGGCCGATAGACTACCGCTCCCGCCGGCTAGGCTACCCCAAACAGCGGTCTCTGAGAGACATGTCTGGCAAGGAGCATTTTTAATAGGAGAGGACCTTCCTCAGGGTCACAGTGGTGGCCTTGTGGCCAGTCAAGCCGGCAGAGCCGACTGGCGCTGACTGGAACGGTCCCCGCCTGGCAGTGCATGGCTGTCCAGCTCTCGTTTGCATGGGGCTCAGCCGGCGCCCCATGCCTCATGCATGGCCAGGTCCCACCATCCAGGGGTGCATGGACAACAGAGTTGTCATGGAGGCTGCCTGAAGACCTTCCAACGCCAGTCACCGGCAGACGAGCGACCCCGAGGATGAGCGCGGTGACGAACGCTGCGATTGGTGAAGCGGATTTACTCTGTGTTGCCTCGGCGGTCGCCACCGCTGAAGCCGTGATGGTAGCCCGCCTCCACGGGCAGCCATCTTGACCAATGTCCAGCATGCATTGACGGGCGCCAGCTCTTCCGCTCGTCGATCAACTCGTCGAGATCGGTGCCGCATGGCGTCCTGCATGGGGGGAGGATAAGGGCCGTCTCCCAGCACGGGCCGCGGCAGCGCCGCGGCTACTCGCCAAGCCATGGCAGCGCCGGGCAAGCCGCTCCTGAAGTATTCCACCGAGAGGCAGTCTAGCAGGAGCCGGGCCAGTCGTATTTTACCCCGCTCATCAGCGGCACTGACTGTAACAGAACATGAAATCACTGTACCTTGGCCTCAGCAGCTGCCAGCACTGCCGCTGCCTCTGTCGACGGTACTGAAGCGGCCGCGAGTGCGGCCTCCAGCTCAGTCACGCGACGCTGGAGCTCCCTGGTGTGTGTGTGTGTGTGTGTGTGTGTGTGTGAGAGAGGAGTCGGTGTGTGTGCGTGTGTGGGTGAGGGGAAGTCGGTGTGTGTGTGGGGGGTGAGGGGTGGGGGGGTGAGGAGAGGGAGAATTGAGGGGGCGGGGGGAGGGGGATTCGGCCGCTGGAGCTCCCGCTGCAGGGCACGCATGACGCGGACCAAGGGGTCTTGCTGGGCTTCTGTTAGGTCTTTTCTCTAGGCCTGTAGTCAGGCCGACGTTGCATACGCGAGAGAGCGGCCCCAGCCACGCGCCAGATGCCACGCGTCAGAGGCACACACACACACACGTGCAACCGGCACACCCACCCACCTCACAAGCGCGTTCTTGCGTTCCAGCTCCTTGCGCGCGTCGCGCAGCTTCGCCTCAGCTGCCGAAGCCACGAGCTTGTGGGCCTCTGCGTCGCGCGTCGCGTCGCGCGCAGCAACAGACGCCGCGCCCGCGACCTACAGAGTTTTACCAAGGGTGTAGGGTTGTAGGGGGTTGAGGGTGTGTGCGTGTGCTTGTGTGCGGTGTGAGGGCCAAAGTTGATGCCACGAGCTTGTGGGCCTCTCGACGCCTCGCCCGCGACCTATGGCGTTTTACCAAAGGTGGAGTGTTGTAGGATGTGTGTGTGTAGGGGTGTGTGTGTGTGTGTGTGTGCGAGGGTGGGGCAGGGGTGAGGGACACAAGCCGCGAGCTTGTGGGCCTCCGCACCGCGTGCAGCAACAGCAACAGACGCCGTGGCCGCTACCTGTCGGGAGGAATGGGGGTTCGCTGGGTTGAGGTGGGCTCCAGCCTCTAGCTAGGAGGGACCTAGGGAGCTTCCCAAGAGGGGCCCAGTGCACGCACATGCATCAGTCTGTCTATCCGTCTGTCTATCCGTCTGTCTATCCGTCTGTCTGTGAGGGGGCGCCACATGCACCCACCGACGCAAAGTCGAGCTCGGCAGCGGCGGCAGCAGACGCCGACGCGAACGACGCCGACGAAGCCGCTGCGCCGGGCCCCAGCACGAGCCCACCAGCGTCGCCTATGCCCATGCCGCCAGCATGGACGCCCATGCCGGGCAGGCCCTGCAGCAGCTGCAGCGCGCGGCCGCGGCGCGCCGACTCCGCCTGCATGTGTGGCCAATTTTACAGTCTGCTGGATGCATTTGATGGCGCATCCTTTGAAGTCGTATGCGTGTGTGCGAGGGAGGTTGCGCGTGCGTGCGTGACTGCTTGCTCGTGTGCAAGCGTACGCCCATGCCGGGCAGGCCTTGCAGCAGCTGTAGCGCGCCGACGCCGCCCGCGTATGCGTGGGTGTGGTCGATTTCACAGTCGGGCGGATGCCTTTGATGGCGTTTTGGCCTTGTGCTTGAGCACCCTAGGAAAGGGGTCTGCTGCTGTCCAAATTAAACCTCGCGTATGCGTGTGTGACACACGCCGTGCGTGTGTGTGTGCGAGGGAGTCGGTGTGTGTGTGTGTGCACATGGTTGCTTGCTTGTGTGCGTGCGTGTGCGTGCGTGTGGCAGCAGCTGCAGCAGCTGCAGCGCGCGGCCGCGGCGTGCCGACTCCGCCTGCGTGGGTGTGTGCGATGTTGCTTGGTTGTGTGCAGGCGTGCGTTTGTGTGTGTTCATGCGTCCGTGTTTTTTTGTGCTCGCGTTGTGAGTCACCACGTAGTGCTAGTGCCCCCCTCTTGCCTGCGCACGCTTCAGCGCGCCCTTCACGTCCTATGCATCTCCGCGCTTGCACGTGCATGCACTCAATTCCTTTTTACTGTGCTAACGCACACACGCATGCGTCTCTTGCTCTCTGCCTGCTTGCCCTGTGAACGCTTCAGTGCCCTGTCCCGCACACGCGATTGTTTGGGGCAGAACTTGACTCGGGTCTAGCTAGATGCGGTTGCTGTTAGGGCCTGACCTTGGCTTGGATCTAGCTAGATGACTTGGGTCTAGCTAGATGTCTTTCTTTAGATGTCTTTGCTGGAAATCTGATGTTACAGTTACTGCTTACCTGCGCGCCTAAGCGCCTACCTCACCTGTGCATCTCTGTGCCTGAAACCTGTGCCTATCTCACGTGATGATGGCATCTCTGTGCCTAAAACCCAAAGCCCTAAACCAAAAAACCTCGTTCTTTTACTCTAACGCACGCGTGCATACGTCTCTTGCTCTCTGCCCGCTTGCCTGTGCACGCTTCAGCGCCTCCCTCACGTCCTTCAGGTCAGCCGCCAGCTTTGCTGCGTCCTCCTTGGCGACCGACGCGGCGCGCAGCATCTCAACGTTCTTGGACATGAGGCGGAGGCGCGTCTGGGGGCGAGGAGAATGAGAGGATGTGTGTGCGTGCGTGCGAGAGAGGGAGAGAGGGGGGAGGGCAGAGAATGACGCGCAGCACCTCCACGTTCTTGGGCAAGAGGCAAAGGCGCGTGTGTGGCTGGGTTCAGATGAGAGATTTAGAGTCAGAGTGAAGGAGATGGAGAAGGGGAAAGGGGGGGGGGGGGGGGGGAGAAACAGCATCGACATGAGGCGAAGGCGCGTCTGCGGACGAGGAGAATGGGAGGACGTGTGTGTGCGTGCGTGCGAGAGAAGGGGGGAGAGGGGAGAGACTGAGGCGTGCAGCATCTCGAAATGAGGCGAAGGCGCGTTGCGGGGGTCAAGGCAATGGACCGAGAAAGAGAGACAGAGACGAGAACAGAGAGAGAGAGGGAAAGGCAAACAACACCTCATTAGGAGGTCCTCCTACCCCCCCCCCCCGCAACGCACCTTCACCGTCGCGAGAGAACGCCGCGCCGCCTGCAGCAGCGCCTCTGCCCGCTGTCGCTGCAGCCGCTCAAACAGTAGCTCGCGGCGCGTTGCCGCGGCGGTATCGGCGCCAGTCGCGGCGGCAACCTGTGCACGCGCATGGGGAGGAGCAGGAAGCGCCAGAGAGATGGAGAGTGAGGGCGAGCCGGCAAGGAGGGAGTGAGAGAGCGCCAGAAGGAACGGTCGCGGCGGTGTCGGCGCCAGCCGCGACGGCCACCTGTGCACGCGCGCATGGGGAGACGGGGGGGGGGGGGGGGAGGAGCAGGGGGCGCCAGATAGATGGAGAGTGAGGTCGAGGCGGCAAAGAGGGAGTGAGAGAGCGCCTGAAGGAACGGCCGAGGCGGTGTCGGCGCCAGCCGCGGCGGCCACCTGTGCACGCGCGCATGGGGACGGGGGGGGAGCGGGGGACGCCAGGGTTGACAGGTTTTACACATGCGCTTCTAGTCTCCTGTCAATGGCCCGCAGGAGACGCCAGAGAGAGGGAGAGGCAGCGAGGGAGTCAGAGGGTGCCATGTAAGGAGCGGCCCGGTACTGAAAGTTGCGGAGCAGAGGCCCCTTGCACGGCCACCAGGGCCCCCTCACAACATGAGTGCCAACATAATTATGGCGACAAGGTGCCAGCCGAATCCCTTGCAACCGTGGCCAAACTTCTCCCACCTCGGCAGCAGCACCACTACCATCAACATCGCCAGCGCCCTCAATCGCATCGAACGCTTGGCGGTGGTGCTGCGACCCAAACACCCCCCCGCCCCTTCGCAACTAGTCATTTACATAATTTCCAAGTGAGAATTAAGGGTAAAAGAGCCAGCCAAGTCTCCCACCTCAGCAGCAGCAGCGCCACCATCGCCGTCCAGACCAGCGCCCTCAAACGCATCGAGCGCGTGGCGCTGCTGCTGCGCGCCCGCGCCCCCCCAGCCGGAGCAGTACGCGCGCGTGCGCAGCGCAGCGGCAGCGCTCGATGTGGACGCCACCCTCCGCCGCACCGCGCACCCCGCGCCGCCGCCCCCGCAGCCTTGCGCACAGCCGCCGCCGGGTGCGGTGACGCGCGGCGCGGTCCCAAACCGCACCCCGGGCCCGGCCTTGCGCGCGCGTGGGGGCCCGCCCCACCCGCCGCCCCCTCCTGCGATGTGTGCATGTGTGTGTGTGTGTGTGGAGGGGGGCACAGTGTGTGGGCCACAGTCAGCTGCAGGCACAACCCAGGTGCACCACCGAGCCCGGGCCCCGCCTTGCGTGCCCGCAGGGGCCCACCCTACCTGCCGCCCCCTCCTGCGATGTGTGCATGTGTGTGTGTGTGTGTGGAGGGAGGCACAGTGTGTGGAAAGGGGCACAGTGTGTGGGCCACAGTCAGCTTCAGGCGCAACCTATGTGTGCCATTTGTGCTGCCCTGGGCATCCCCCTTGACACAGCATGCACAGCACGCACAGCACGTACCTCCCAGCCCACCAGGGGGTGGTGCCAGGGTTGCGATGGACGCCCGGATCGCTGCCGCTGCGTCGGAAACGAGCTTGGGCTCTGCTGCACCGCCGGTGATAAGGCCGACGATGCGCTCCTCCAGCGCCTGCGTGCGTATATGCGTGTGCATGCATGTGTGTGTGCGTGTGTGTGTGTGTGCGCGCGTTTGCGTGGTTGATTTCACAGTCCATCGGACGCTTCTGATGGGACTTGCATGTGTGAGAGAGAGTACGAGGATCGCTGCTGCGTCGCATACGAGCTTGCGTTCGGCCGCGCCTCCGGTGATGAGCCCTACGATGCGCTCCTCCAGCGCCCGTGTGTGTGTGTGAGAGAGAGTACGTGTGTGTGTGTGAGTGTGCGTGCGTGCGTGAGCTTGGGCTCTGCTGCACCGCCGGTGATGAGCCCGACGATGCGCTCCTCGAGCGCCTGCAGGCCAAAGTGCACACAGCATGATTTCCAGATTGCGCAAACACAAGTCCAATGCACCACCAGCCGTCTGACGGACAACAAAAATGACCGCGGCATTGGTGAGAGCGAGCGTGCGCGAGACGTGCCTCTGCGCACTGAGTGGCCACAGGAGATTGACCCGCTAAGAGCCAAAAACTTCCAATCCAAGAATTCCATTCGTTTTCCCACAGCCAGTTGACTGAAATTCCGGCTGTGTCCCGCTACGTGCAGCCGAAAAGGAAACCACAGCGCCAAGCGGACCCCCTCCCCCCCTTCCAAGACGCACATACCTGCAGCTCATGCGTCTTGAGCCCCTGGTACTGCTGTTGCTGGCACTGGATCGCCTGTCCCGCCATCTCTTCCCTCTTCTCCCTCTCACCCCCCAGCCACACACACGCAACACACACACCTGCAGCTCCTGCGCCTTGAGCCCCTGGTACTGCCGTAACTGGCACTGGATCGCCTGTACCGCCCTCTCTTCTCTCCCCCCCAGTCACACACACACACACACACACCTGCAGCTCCTGCGCCTTGAGCCCCTGGTACTGCCGGAACTGGCGCTGGATGGCCTCTCCCGTCCTCTCTTCCCTCTCCCCCCCAGCCGCACACACACACATAGCCACACACACACACACACACACACACACACACACCTGCAGCTCCTGCGCCTTGAGACCCTGGTACTGTCGGAACTGGCGCTGAATCGCCTCGAGCGCCGACTGCAGGGCAGCGCGCTCACCCTCAATCTCGGCGATAGCCTGTATCAGCAGCAGAAGTAGAGAGCAGCATGTAGATTAGCAGACGCAAAAAGCGTGCGTGAAGCAAGAAGAGAGCAGCAGTTACAGAAAAGAGGCAGAAAGTAGCAGCAGCAAGGAGAGACCAGCATATGCTTATAAGCAGAAGCAAGCAACAGCATGCCGACAGTAAGCAGAAGCAAGCTCTCATCCCCCAGCCACACACACACACACAGTAACATACAGTAACATCGGCTTTCCAGGGAAGACTACCATCTAGTCTAAGTACCACCGCCTATAGACCCAAGTCCAGGTCTGGCACCAGCAACTACTTGTGAGGGGCGGTAGCCACCAGCCGGCTGCCTGCCAACGCGGTATCCTAGCGCAAAAATATAGCTATTATGCGACAAGCTTGCGTGTTGGACATGTACAACCGCACAAACACCCACCTGCACGTAGCGTCCCTCAAGCGCGGCCGCCGCCGCCGCCGCGTGCGCAGCGCCCTGGGCCTCCCTCTGCGTGGCTGCAGCTTCTGCACGCGCGTCGGATTCCGCTGCCATTGCTGCTCGCTCGTGGTCCAAGCGGCGCTGGAATTCGGCCAGCTGAATGGGAAGAGGAGGGAGTGTCACAGTGTATGTGTGTGTGTGTGTGTGTCAGTGTGGTGTGCGTGAGCTTGTGCGTGCGTCGGATTCCGCCGCCATTGCTGCTCGCTCGTGGTCCAAGCGGCGCTGTAATTCGGCCAGCTGAATGGGAGGAGGGAGCGTCAGAGTGTATGTGTGTGTGTGTGTGTGTGGTGTGCGTGAGCTTGTGCGCGCGTCGGATTCCGCCGCCATCACTGCTCGCTCGTGGTCGAGGCGGCGCTGGAACTCAGCCAGCTGAATGGAAGGAGGAGCGAGCGCCATCGTGTATGTGTGTGTGTGTGGTGTGGTGCACATAAGCGTGTGGGCGCGTCGGATTCTGCCGCCGTCGCTGCTCGCTCGTGGTTGGCGCTGGAACTCGGCGCTGGAACTCGGCCACCGTTTGAGAGAGAGTGTGTGTGCGTGTGTGCATGTGTGTGCGTGTGTGAGGGAGACTGGAGAAAGTGCGCCAGTGTGTGTGTGTGTGTGTGTGCTCAATGTGCCTGTGTGCCTGTGTGTGTGTGTGTGTGTTTGCTTGTGTGTGACACTTTATGTGTGTGTGCGAGCGTGTGCCAGCTGCCTCTCCACATCTAACCCCCAAACTGGGTACTCCTCTAGCTCAACACACACACACACACACACACATGCGCGCACACACACACACACACACGCACGCACACACGCACACACACACACACACACCTGCTTGGCAGACGCCAGTGCTGTCCTCGACCGCTCCTCGTCTGCCCTCACACGCGCGTCAGCCAGCCGCCTCTCAGCGTCACCCAGAGCAGCCTCCGCGTCGGCCGCGCGGCGGGCAGCGTCGGCAGCCGCGACCTGCAGCAGTGTCATTCTGTTCAGTCTGCCCGCCTATATCGTATAGCCTATCTAGGGTTTGGCTAGGCTATACGACTGTTATATACGGGTTGCTCATGTCCAGATTAGCAGAGCCTCATAGTGCTCCTTGGCCGAGTGCCCGCGGCGACCACGTGCAGCAGTGATGAGACGATGAGATGACATGTGGGTCTGACTGAGCTGGCCTGATAGTCCTAGGGGCCGGTTTATGTTTCTGATCAAGCCAACCCGCCCTATACGACTCAGCATAGCTCTATGCTAGCCTCTAGGCTATATACAAGGATTCCTTTGTCAACATAAGCAGAGGAGGATCCCTCTATATGATCCCTAAATGCCGAGTGCCTTGGCATAGGGGGGCATGGGGTATGAAATCTTCCATGATTTATAGGGATTGCTGCCGACGGAGCGTCTCTTTGTTTTACGACCTGCCCTCGCAGGTGGGGGTGCCCCTAACTGTGATCTATCATCCTACAAAGCGTTTTTTTGAAACTCAAAATGTGCAGGGTGTAATGTACAAGTAATGCGCTTGGTGGCTAGAGGCTGTATAATAAGGATTCCTTTGTCCAGATAAACATCGCCTCACCTGCAGTAGGATCCTTATAGGGTTCCTCATGGCAAACTGCCTTGGCGGAAGCCACCCACCTGCACCTCTGCCTTTTCACGCGCGGCAGCGGCCGCCGCCTTTTCTGTGTCGGCGGTCATCTGCTTGAGGGCTGCTTGGTAGGTGCCAACCTGTGCGTGGGTGCGTGCGTGTGTGCGTGTGTGCGAGCGAGCGTGTTGTCGATTTTACAGTCCGTCGGACGCCTTTGATAGCGCATTATACCCTCAGAAAGAGGCAGCTGTCAGAATTATACCTCTAGCATGCCGGCAGCTGTGAAGATTAGACCCCTAGCATGCCATCTGCCATCATGAATGCTGTGAACGCGGTACGTGTCTCAAAACAGGCGATACGGAAGTCAGCCATCTCGTGTGTGTGTGTGGTCGATTTTACAGTCTTGTTGGACGCCTTTTATGGCGTATTAGACTTGTGCTTACGCACTCAATCCCTGAGGCAGGCAGATACTATCACCCGCACTAGTCCACTGAGTGGATACACATTGACTGTGTCCATCCCACTAGCTCTAGTACATCTGGTCGCGCCATGCGTCTCAGTTCGGGCAGCCAGCCTGGCCACCCTCCTCCTCCTCCGTTCATCATGTGGCGCATGCCCGACATGCCGCCAGCCTCCATGCATGGCGCTTGCGCTGCGAGGGCGCTTGCTGCCAGTGCACCTACGTCGTCATGTGTCTCATGCAATGTGTGTGTGTCGTTGGTATGGGTTACACGATCATCTGCTTGAGGGCAGTGATTCTTGGGAAGGATTAGCAATTCATTACTATTCCGCTTTTCCCCGGCTTTTTCCCGGCTTTTTCCCGTCACAATTATTCTTCCCCCGCTTTTTTCCCGTCACAATTGTTTTTTCCCCGAGCGCAAAAGCGGAAAAGCGGAATAGCCTACAAAACAAGAAATAAAAAATCCGTTCAGATTCTGCTCCGAGCGGTATACTGCCATAGCAAGGATCATCTGCTTGAGGGCGCCTGTAAGTGGAACATTTGTGACCCCTAGCCACAGCATTGATGTACCACAAGATCCACACATTCACACAAAAAACAACACAAGAGTTTTCAATTCGGAAAAACTCGGGTTTGGCGGCAATTTTGAACTTCTCACCCCCAAACCTGCCTTATCTCCCAACCAACCTTAACCCAAACCCCACACCTTGGCAAGCGCGCCCCACTTGGTCTTCTGCGTGTCCTCGGTCCGCGCGGCGCGCTCATGCTCCAGCCCAGTTGCCAGGCGCTGGGCTTCACCTATAGTGGTTTCGGGGTCAGGGGTCCGGGGGTCAGGGTTGCAAAAGCGTATGCCACGTCACGCGTATGCCACGCTGGTTTTAGGGTCGGGGATTTGATACTATTGTGGACGAGGCTTTCAGCAATTGGTGCGCTCGTGCTCTAGCCCAGTGGCCAGGCGCTGGGCTTCACCTATGGATTCCGAGTCGGGGATTTGAGATGAGTCGGGGATTTGAGAAAGGGACAGGGATTTCAGACTTTGCAGGAAACGATTTCAGCGGTCCAGGGTTTAGGGGGAGGAACGAGTCACAGCACACAAGTGCTTCAGCCCAGTTGCCAGGCGCTGGGATCCAGGGTTGGGGTTCATGGTTTGGGGTTACAGTTACAGTTACAGTTACATCGGCTTTCCAGAAAAGACTACCTCTAGTCCTAGTACCACCGCCTAGACCCAAGTTCAGTTCTGGCCCTAGCAATTACTTTTGAGGGGCGGTCGCCACCTGTGAGGGGCGGTAGGTTTGGGGTTGAGGTTTTAGAAACAGCGTGCATTTTGAGTGCTGTGGACCAGTCGCCAGGCGCCGAGCTTTGCCTGTGGTGATAGGGTAAGGGAGCAGTAAGGGAGCTGAGAGTATTTTGGGCACGCTTCAAGCGGCCGGCGCGCTCCAAGCCAGTCGCACAGCGTCAGCTGTGAGGGGATCAGAGACGGGTCAGGGATGTGAGACTGCCGTAGTCACGCTTTGCCTTTGCGCCTAATTAAGCCCCAAAACGCCCCGCAAAGGCTCCGTAAACGTGAAATTAAGTAAAAAACGCCCCGCAATGGCAGCGCCAAGTCGAAATTCAGTCGAACACCCTCCCGCAAAGGGGAAAAAAGTCTAAATGAATTGGCCTTTAGCGGACCCCCGCAAAGGCAAAGCGTGACTACGGTATTGTGGACACGCTTGCAGTAGTTGGCTCGCTCGTGCTCCCGCCAGGTGCTGCGCTTCGCATGTGGTGTGAGGGTCCAGGATGAGAGACTACTGTAGACGAGGCTTTTAGTGCTCGGTGTGCTCGTGCTCTGGACCAGTCACCAGGCGCTAGGCTCACCTGTGGCGACAGGTAGGGGATATTGAGAGTTTTTTGGGCACGTTTTAATCTGGGTTTAAGCGATTGGCGTGCTCCAAGCCAGTCGCACAGCGTCAGCTGTGAGGGGATCAGAGATAGGTCATGGTGTGGGACTATTGTGGACACGCTTGCAGTAATTGGCTCGCTCGTGCTCCATCCCAGTTGCCAGGCGCTGGGCTGTGATGTGAGGGTGTAAGGGTCGAGGATTTGAGACCATTTTGGGCACGCTTTCAGCGGCCGGCGCGCAGCAAGCCAGTCGAGGCAAGGCCAGGCTGGAGCAGGCGAGGCGCAGTCCTGTCGACAGGCGCCACGCTTTGCTTATGCTTCCATGGTCGGGGATTGATGATGTTATGGGCACTGTGCAGACACGGCGCGGACGCAGCAAGCCCCCTTTTCCCCGCTCCCTGACACATGCACACACACACACACACACCCTCCAGGTGGCGCAGCTGAGTCTCGAGCAGCACGCCGGGTGATGACGCAGAAGCGGATGCTGCGAGCCCAGCCAGCCGTGCTCCCAGCTGCTCCAGGCGTGCAGCGAGCGTCTCGGCACCCTGCAACAGAATGCGTGCGTGCGGTGGTCGGTTTAACAGTCCACAGGACGCATTTGATGGCGTGCTGTACTTGTGTGTGCATGAACGAATGGGCCCAGCCAGACGTGCTCCGAGCTGCTCCAGGCGCGCAGCGAGCGTCTCTGCGCCCTGAACCGGAATGCGTGTGTGCGGTGGTCAGTTGAACAATCCGTTGGACGCCCTGATGGCGTACTGTACTCGTATGTGCATGTACGAGTGGGCCCAGCCAGTCGCACTCCGAGCTGCTCCAGGCGCGCAGTCAGCGTCTCCGCTCCCAGTGCACACGTGCAACGAGAACAACCAGACGGTCAGTGATGTGTGCCTTAAGATGGGCACAGGCAGGCGAGCACTGACCCGCTCCAGGCAAGCGGCTCTCGCAGCCGAAGCTCGCAGCAGAAACTACGCGTGAAAAACGTCCTGGTCCTATGCTCTATCACATTGATCTCTCTTGCAGCGCACCTGCGCCGCCCTCCGTTTTGCCGCCTCCACGCGTGCGCCTATATATTGTGTCGTGCGCCAACACCAGCGCCAGTGCTGCCACCTCATATGGGGGGACGGGCCAAGAAACACCCACACGCACCTGAGCCGCCCTCCGCCCCGCCGCCTCCACGCGCGTGCCCAGCGAGGCCAGCGCTTCTAACCCACAATCGATACAAAAACGTCCAAGTAGGTCAAGTGGGTCCTGGTCTTGGTCCCATGCGATCGTATTGATCTCTCGCACCGCACCTGCGCCGCACGCCGTTCCGCCGCCTCCACGCGCGCACCCAGCGAGGCCAGTGCTACCACCTCACAATCGATACAAAAAAAGTCCAATTAGGTCCTAATCCTGTTCCTATGCGATCGTATTGATCGATCGCACCGCACCTGCGCCGCGCGCCGTTCCGCCGCCTCCACGCGAGCACCCAGCGAGGCCAGCGCGCCCGCGTGCGACCGCTGCGCCGACCCCAGGCGCTCCCGCAGCGTCCGTGCAGTCTCCTTCCAACCAGACGCAGCAGCCTCGGCGCGCTCTCGCGCAGCTCCCGCACCCGCCGCCGCCTGCACGGCGCACACGCAGGGGTGCGTGGGTCGGGTGGTGGCGGTGGTGGTGGTGCTGGGGAGTTTGTGTGAGTGTGCGCCGACCCCAGGCGCTCCCGCAGCGTCCGCGCAGTCTCTTTCCAGCCGGACGCAGCAGCCTCGGCGCGCTCGCGGGCCGCGTGGGCGCCCGCCGCCGCCTAGACACAGGTGCGTGTGTGTGCATGTGTGTGTGTGTGTGCTTGCTAGGGCGGGGAAGGGGGTGAGGAGGGCGTCCGCGCAGACTCCTTCCAGCCGGACGCAGCAGCTTCGGCGCGCTCGCGCGCCGCGCCGGCGCCCGCCGCCGCCTAGACACAGGTGCGTGTGTGTGCATGTGTGTGTGTGTGTGCTTGCTAGGGCGGGGAAGGGGGTGAGGAGGGCGTCCGCGCAGACTCCTTCCAGCCGGACGCAGCAGCTTCGGCGCGCTCGCGCGCCGCGCCGGCGCCCGCCGCCGCCTAGACACAGGTGCGTGTGTGTGCATGTGTGTGTGTGTGTGTGTGCGCGTGTGTGTGTTGGCTAGGGCGGGGGCAGGGGTGAGGAGGGCGTCGCGCAGTCCTTCCAACCTGATGCAGCAGCTTCAGCGCGCTCGCGCACCGGCGCCCGCCGCCGCCTAGACACAGGTGCGTGTGTGTGCATGTGTGTGTGTGTGCGCATGTGTGTGTTGGCTAGGGCGGGGGGCGGGGGTGAGGAGGGCGTCGTGCAGTCTCCTTCCAACCGGACGCAGCAGCCTCGGCACGCTCGCGGGCCGCGTCGGCGCCCGCCGCCGCCTGCACGGCGCACATGCATGCCGGCCGTGGTGGTGGCGGTGGGGCTTTGTATGTGGGCGGGCGGGAGGGGGAGGGAGGATTGGGGGGTGGTGCTGGTGTGTGTGTGGGGGGCATCGCGCAGTCTCTTTGAATTCGGACGCTCGCGGGCCGCGCCTGCGTCGCAGCCTAGACGCAGGTTTGTGCGTCCAGGGGGGCAGGGGGGATGATTGGGGAAGTTGGGTGGATGGCTTGTGTGTGTGTGTGTAGTGGTGAGTTGGCTAGGACGCGGAGAGGGCGTGGAGAGTGGTGGTGCGTCGCGCAGTTTGCTTCCAACCGGCCACCAAAGCCTCCGCACGCTCGCGCGCCGCATCTGCTGCCGTCGATGCGCATGTGCATGTGTGTGTGTGTATGTGTGCTGTTATCCAGGTTGTCCGTGCGGCGGGAGCTTAACCTTATGTCTCTCTCTCAATCGCTTTCTGTGCCTGCTGGTGAGGTGGTGGGGAGCAGTCACACGCACGGGGGCACTCACCCACCCACACCTCGTGGCACTTCAGCACTTCGGAGCGGAGCTTATCGAGCTCAGCGGCACCCAACACACACCCACACACCGACAGCACACACACTCACACACACGCAGCACACACACATACCTCGTGGCACTTCAGCACCTCAGAGCGGAGCTTATCGAGCTCAGCGGCAGCGGCCGCGTTGGCGTACACACACACACACACACACACGCAGTATACACACACACCTCGTGGCACTTCAGGACCTCGGAGCGAAGTTTATCGAGCTCAGCGGCAGCGGCCGCGTTGGCGTACGCGAGGGCGGGGCCGGGCTGGTGTCCGGCATGCAGCGCTGTGGCGGTCGCAGCGGCGGCGGCGCGCGCCCCCCCTCCCCCTCCTCCGCCCGCCAGCAGGTCGCGCATCTGAGCCAGCAGGCGAGCACGCTCTGCCTGCTCCTGCGTGCAGAGATTTTCCGTAGGAGGGGCAGATGACGGTGGGTTTCAGGCGGGTGCCACGATTGTCGGCTCTGCCGGCTTGACCGGCCACAAGGCCACTACTGTGACCCTGAGGAAGGTCCTATCCTTTATGCTCCTTGCCAGACATGTCTCTCAGAGACCGCTGTCTGGGGTAGTCTAGCCGGCGGGAGCGGTAGTCTATCGGCCGGGAGCCGGCGGTACTCTAGTGCTTAAGTGTGCGGGAGTATCGGCGGGTGTCTCTAGTAGAAGAGTAGCCTGCTTAGCTGGAAACCCCGTGTTACTTGTTACTTGCCACGATTGCTTTCGACGATGACACAGATCCCCTCTTTCTCCCCCTATCTATTAAGCCAGCCAGCCAATCCACCGCCTGCTCTCGCGCAGCAAAAACTATAAGTAGGAGGGGCAGGTGGCGGTTAGTTTTGGGCAGAGGGGCTGGTGCCACAAGAACCGATTGCTTTCGACGACGAAACCAGAGAGCCCCCCTGGGTCTCCCCCTATCTATTAAGCCAGCCAGCCAATCTACCGCCTGCTCTTGCGCCGCAAAAACTATAAGTAGGAGGGGCAGGTGGCAGTTAGTTTTGGGCAGAGGGGCAGGTGCCACGAGAGCCGATTGCTTTCGACGACGACACCAGAGAACCCCCCCTCTGTCTCTCCCTACCTATTAAGCCAGCCAGCCAATCCACCGCCTGCTCCAGAGCAGCTAGACTCAGAAGTAGTTAGAGAGACATGCGACGGTTTGTTTCGGGCAGGAGGGCCCGTGTCAGCAGACCCGATTCCAGAGAGAGCCCACTCCTTTGCCCCTATCTACCAAGCCAGCAGGCGCGCACGCTCGGCCTGCTCCTGCGCTCACAGTGGGTTCCGGGCAGGGGGGCAGGTGTCAGCAGGATGGATTCCAGAGAGCCCCAGAGATGGCATGCTTTCGACGACGACGACGACGACAGAGAACCCACTCCTTAACCCCCCCTATCTACCAAGCCAGCAGGCGCGCGCGCTTGGCGTGCTCCTGCGCGCACCAAAATTCAGTCGGAGGAGGGGCAGGCGACGATTGGTTTTGGGCGGGGGTAGGGCACCCGACTCAATTCCAGAGACCCCTTCCCCTCTGTCGCCCCCCGTCTCTCAAGCCAGGCAGCGAATCCACCGCTCTGCTCACAGAGCGTTGATGATAGCAAGTTGTTCGCATCACCATCACCAGTTGGAACTCCAACCTCTGTGAGCGACGACCCCAGCCCCTCCCTGCCCGTTCCTAGTTCCTAGCGGTGGCATCGATTATCAGCGCCAGATCCCACCACACCTGTGCCAGCGACGCCCTCAGCCCCACCAGCTCCTCCCTCCCCGAGTCGCTCGCGGCCTGCGCCGCCGCACGCTCCGTCTCCACTTGCATACCCAGCGTAGTAGCGCGCGCCTGCGCCTCTGCGAGCCGAGCCGACAGGCTGCGCACCTCGGTGTCGGTGCCGCCCGCGGCAGCGTTGGACGCGGCCTGCGGAGGCAGGGGACGGTTTCTGACAGGTGCTTTATACTTTCGGTGTATCCTTACCGATGATGGATTTTAGAGTCGTGTGTGACGCACCTAACAGGCAGCGTATTCGACCTTGCTTGGCGTAACTTCTAAGAGCACTTAGTCGACGACCCCGTAGTTCCCGAACATCGTCGTTGTTCCCGAACAACGTGTGTTCTAGGTACAAACCAATCATGGTGAGAGTCACCCCCATCCCCCACCCTTCAACCAAAAGGTGTGTATCCACACCCCATTGTCAAAGTTTGTGCTCGGGGGAAGCAGGGGTTCCGTCTAGCTAGTCAGCCGTCTCGGCCTTGAACTGCTCCAACAACTCAGGGTGCTGCACTTGGAGGTGCTTACCAATAGCGGTCAACTCCTGGAGGAGTGGCCCGCCCCCACCAGCACGCGCTGTTCAGTTTATCCTTTAGTCACACGTGACCACAGAGATCACTGATCAGGCAGAGTCTGGCCTCCACCGGCCGCAGACAGCGACCATGCCCCAAAAGGCCTGAGACGTTACTACCCACAACCATTGTCAAGCGGCCGGACCCTCAAGCTAGCCAGCACTCGGGAAACAAACAACGTCATCATCAGAGGGCAGGGCGGGCGCTGTGATTGGGTTGATAGGGGGCTGGGGCACGAGATTCGGTGCTACCTGTTGCTGCGTTGGATGCAGCCTGCGAGTAGTATGGGGTGAACGTAGTGAGGGCGGTGGAGAACGGGGAGTTCGATGTGTTTGGGTTGTCTGAGGCATGAGCCCGCGGTGCCACCTGCCATTGCGTTGGACGCAGCCTGTGGAGGTAGGGGACAGAGGGCGGACAGTGTGTTTGAGAAGAGTAGTAGGGATCAAAGGAGTGGAGTTTGAGGGCGGGCGCTAGGATTGAGTTAAGAAGGATGAAGGCACGAGCCGCGGCGGTGCCTGCCGCTGCGTTGGACGCAGACTGCGTGCGCATGGTGGAAGTGGTAGGTAGGGTGCAGGGCAGCAAGACTGATGTCTGTTTTCGCGGAAGTTAAGCAAGCTAGACCTCAGTCTGCCAGCGGCAGCGTTGGGTGCAGCTTGCGCACACATGGCGGAAGTGCTATGGGCAGTGGAAGGCAGGGAGGCTGCAGGGAGGTGGAGGTTTGTTTGTGCAGCGTGGCAATTTAGACAGCCTCTGCAGTCGTATTGTGCCTCCCCTACCTGCGAGCACTCCAGCTGTCGCCGCGCCGCCTGAGATCCCGCGAGTGCAGCCTGCAGCCGCAGGACTTCCGCCTGCGCGCGCGCGGCGCGCTCCTCAAGCTGCCTCTCGACCTGTGGAAAGGGATCGGAGTGCGTGCGGGCAGGGCGTCAGGGTGCGTGCGCTGGCAACAGCTCTGTCTTGCGCACGCGTGGCGTGCTCTGCCCTTCATCTGCCTCTCGACCTGTGGAAAGGGATAGGAGTGCGTGCGGGCAGGGCGTCAGGTTGCGCGCGCTGGCAACAGCTCTGCCGCTGCGCATGCGTGGCGCGCTCCTCAAGCTGCCTCTCGACCTGTGGCCAGGATCGGAGTGCGTGCGGGCAGAGCGCAAGGACGTGCGCGCTGGCAACAGCTTTGCCTCTGCGCGCGCGCGGCGTGCTGCTCCCTCCATCTGCCTCTCGACCTGTGGCCGGGATCGGAGGGCGTGCGGGCAGAGCATCAGGTAACGTGCGCTGGTGAAGCCTCTGGCTGCGCGCGCGCGTGCTTCTGCAGCTGCGCTGCGTCCGGATCGGGACGTGCGCGCCGGTGCCCGTCCTCGGCCATTGCTCAGCGCCCTTGGATATCGCGCCCAGCTTACCTCGCCCTGCCGCTCAGCCGCTGCCGCGTCCTTGATAGCACTCGTGGACTGTGCCCGAGATAGCTGGCCCGATAGCCCCACAACCGACAGACAGTCTAACAGCCACCACCCACCTCGCCCTGCCTCTCAGCTGCCGCCGCGTCCTTGATTGCACTCGTGGACTGTGTCTGAGACAGCTGGCCCGACAGCGCGCTCGCGCGCGCCTTCCACTTGTCGGCGCGCCGCGCAGCTTCCACCAGCTTCTCGGTCAGGAGCGCGCATGTGGAGCGAGCCTCGCAGAGCTGGTTCTGGATGTCGCGTGCGGCCGCAGCAGCAGCCTGCGTATATGCATAATCGGTGGAGGTGTGTAGGAGGAAGACCTCATGCACGAAGTCAAGTCACTCCAGAGACCCAGTGTCTTCAGGAACAGTACTCCCTATTGCCACCTTGGACAGGGGTCTAGACGATGCAACTAGGACTAGAAGATGGCTCTGATAGAAGATGTCTCTGCGTGAATTGTCTTTGCTAGAAGATGTCTTTGTTTTGTGAATGCTGCTACCCCCCACTGCGCTGTTAGGGGCTCTCCCCCCACTCCCCCTTCAGTGGAAACATGGGTCGGTCACACATATACGAAGGCCTCCGTAGGAGGCCTCCCATCTTAGCGCTTAGATGACTGTGGAAGCACACTGCTTGTTCATCATCCCCATCTCAACAAAATGAATGAGCTCAGGATTGCTCCCTCGCATATCACCTCCCCGGACTGCGAGTTACGAGTCAGCACAGCACCTAGCCTAAATGCTGCAGCTTCCACTCTGTCTCGAACCTCTGAAAGTCTCTGCTGGAAAGCCGATGCCGCCGGTTGCTGCAACTCCCACCTGCGCCTCCGCCTGCCTCGCCTCGGCATCATACTGCGCGCCGTGCGCCGCCGCCGCCGGCGTCGCGGTGTGCCAGCTGCTGGCGCCAGGGCTGCCGCCGCCTCCACCGCCCCTGCCGCTGGGCGCGGGCGTGCACCCGTCCATGCCGTCGCCACCGCCTCCGGGCGTGAATGAGAACGGAAGGGGCGCGTGCAGGCGCGACGCCGCGCCTGCACGCGCGCACTGGGCGGTGGCGGCGGCGGCGGCCGCGCCGCCCGCTCCTATTGCGCCGCCTGCGCGGGCACTGGGGCTGGCCGCCAGGGAGAGCTCGCCCGTGTCTGCAGTTTTCAGTTTGTTGAGGGGGCTGGTTGGTCGCACGCACGTTGGCAGCCTCCCCGCCCCCCCCCCCTCCGTCCCCCGCTCCTGAACGCCTGAGCTAGGCGGCCCCTTGCCCCTGTTATCAATGCACGTACCTCCTGCTGCGGCGGGCGCCCACTGGATCGGCCGGCCGAGCTCGTTGCACAGCAGACCGACTGTTGCGTCGGCAGCCATCGCCTCTGACACGACCGCGGCAGCAGAGCCGCGGAGCTCAGGGCTGTGGGGAGAGTGTGTGTGTGTGCACAGTAGGCAGGCTGTTGCGGCAGCCATGGCCTCTGACTCGATCGCTGCAGCGGAGCCACGGAGCTCAGGGCACCGGGGGGAGCAGAGGGGAGGGGGAGGGTGTGCGCACGCACGCACGTACGCGCACGTGTGTGTGTGTGTGTGTGTGTCTGCAGAAGAGGCTGTCTGTTGCGTCAGTAGCCATGGCCTCGGGCACGACCTTGGAAGGGCTATAGGGAGAACGGAGGGGGGATGCATGGTGGGTGGGTGGCTTGGGTGCGTGTGTGTGTGCGTGTGTGGGAAGGGGGTGGGTGGGGGGCATGCCAGTGGGCTGTAGCCCTGTGTGTCCCTCTCCCCTGAGCACCGCACCAGAGCAGCCCATCTAGTGACCGCTGCTGCTGCTGCACGGCCGCCTCGAGGCACGCATCTGCATGCATCTGCCTCCACCCCCCACCCTCAGCATCCAACCTTCCACCCGCTCGCCTTGCGCACTGCTGTACGCATGCTGCATGCTCCAGCGGCTGCTGCCCACCCGCTCACACTCCATTCGTCCTATGCCGCACAGTACGTATGTCGCGTGCTCCTGCGGCGTGCGTGCGCCCGATCACCTCCACCCCTTTAGCCCTTCTAAACCTAGAGGGGCCTCCCCTACCGCACCTTAGTACCACGCCAAGAGACAGCTGCTGCTGCACGGCCGCTTCGAGGCGCGTTGCAGCCGCATCCAGCGCCTGGAAACAGGGAGCGGAGGGGGGGGGCGAGGAGCAGGATGTGGTGGGGTTGGGGGTGGCGTTGGGGGGAGGGAGGGGGGCAGGGAGGGAGGGCGGGAGGCAGGGAGGGACGCAGCCAGCCAGCTCCGACAGGTGAACGACACCAGGGGGCGCCCCTTACACTCCTAGGCCCCCTATCCCGGTAGGAGGCGCCCCTCATCCCCTTGTGGTCGGCGCCCCTTACCCTCCTAAATTCCTTAACGGCCTCACCGTGAAGCATCCAGCTAGTAGCTCAGAGAGTCCAACAATGTCAGGGGGCACGCCTTACACCCCTAGGGACCTTTTCCTGCCCTTATCCCCCTACTACCAAGGGCCCCCACCAAAGCCCCAAGCATCCCAACCTTGACGGCCCTTATCCCCTGATGGCTCTAACTAAACCCCTAGGCAATACGCTGCCTGTCGGTGCGTCACACACGACTGTAAAAGCCACATCATCATCAGGCAGCGTCACCTTGAAGCCGCCTGCCAGCAGCTCTGCCAGGCGCACGACACCGGGGGGCGCGCCGACGCGCGCCGGCGGACCAGGCGTGGCACCGCTGCTCTGCAGCTGCGGCGCCTTGTCCAGCTGCTGCTGCAGGATGTCGCGCTGCCTCGACACGGCCGCCAGCTGCAGGTGGAGGGACTTGAGGGCGTCGTCGTGCACCGCGCCATGCACCTGCGTGAGTTTGGGTGCATGATTTAATTGGGTGGTGGGGTGGGGTGGGAAGGGGGATTAGGATGCCTCGACACGGCCGCTAGCTGCAGGTGGAGGGACTTGCCCCTCCCTCCCTTCCCCTCCTCTCCATTTGACCCCCCCCCCCCGGTCTCACCTGCCCCTGCGTTGCCAGGTGAAGCTGTGACGGTGCAGTCGCGCCCCACAGCTGCTCAACCACCCCCAAGGCCCCCCTCCCCTACCTGTGCCCCTGATGATAGGTGCACCAGTGACGGGCCCGCGTGCAGTCGCGCCAGCCGCCTCGCAGTGAACAGCTCAGTCACGAGCGTGGTGAGCTCTGCCATGGTCGCTGACAGCTGCATAGGTGGGGTGCAGGTGGCATGCAGGCTTGCGGAATTTGTGGGGTGCGATGCACGCACACGCGCACGCGCGCGTGTGTGTTTGTGTATGTGTGTATGTGTGTGCGTAATATCCGCCACGGACGCCGACAGCTGCACGGCAGGTGTGTGTGAGGTGTGTTCGTATGTGTGTTGGGAGGGAAAGGGGTAGGCCTAACCTGTGAAACGGGCGTGTGTGCGCGCGTGTGTGTGTGTGTGTTTACTGCTAGTAGTACAGGCAGTGCCAGTGCAAGTGGCTCGCACTCAGGTAACTCTTGGTTGCTTGATAGGTTGTTGTGCAGCGATGTCCTTTTCATTTTGTATTATTATCAATTATTCCATAGCCGGATTCTGCTTTGGCCGCGTTGACCGTTGACCTCCCGTTGACTGTTTGTCCTTATACAAAGGTCATTTGAAAGCGGTTGACGTGCTCTGTCTGGCGAGCTCGTCCTACTAACAATCCACTGGATGGGTTGAGCTGTGTGCAAGGTGAAAGTACAGCTGGCACACAGCCAAATGCCTGTGTAGAGTTGAAAAGGAAATCACTGGGTGGGTGGGTGTAGGACTGACCTGCGCCGGCAGCGACGAGGGGTCCAGCCCCATGCTAAGCTCCGGCCGGTGCTTAACCCTAAACGCTAAAACCCTAGTTTAGGGTTTAACAACCCTAAATCCCAAACCCTAAAACCCTTAACCGTCAACCCTGACCTGCGCCGGCAGCGATGAGGGGTCCATCCCCATGCTTGGCTCCGGCCTGTGCTGGAGCTGCATCCGTCCAGGTGTGCCAGCGCCTGGGGAGGACCCGGCAGCGGATGCGGCGGCGGCGACGGCGACCGCGTGCTGCTCCGCGTGTAGCTTCCGCACGAGCGCGTTGGCGACGGCGAGCGCGCTCGCGAGCTCGCCGCCCGCCTGCGTGAGTGTTTGTGTGTGCGCACGCGTGTGTGTGTGTGTGTGTGCGCGCGCGCGCATATGTACGTGTGTGTGTGCGTCTTTGTGCGCGCATGTTTTTGTGTGTGCATGTGTGTGTGAGCGCGTTGGCGACGGCGAGCGCGCTCGCGAGCTCGCCGCCCGCCTGCATGCACGTGTGTGTGTGCGTGTGTGTGAGCGTGCTGCTCCGCGTGCAGCTTCCGCACGAGTGCGTTGGCGACGGCAAGCGCGCTCGCGAGCTCGCCGCCCGCCTGCGTGCGCGCGTTTGTGTGTGTGTGTGCGTGTGTGTGTGATGCTCCGCGTGCAGCTTCCGCACGAGCGCGTTGGCGACGGCGAGCGCCCGCCTGCGTGCGTGTGTGTGTGAGAGAACGCTGGTTGTGATACCATCATACAATGGACGCCACCATCTCCACGACTCGCGCTTTATACATTAAGACAGCAGAAACGCTCAGCAGCCCAGGGGTGCCGGACACACATACCGCAGTGGCGCTTTGCCTTCCCGCCACTTCAACAAGAATTTGAATGCATTTATAATTTTGCGCCTTGACGCGGGGTGTTCTTTGCGTTGTTTAGACGCCACTTTTGACGTTTTCTCGATTTTGTTGCCACTACTTTTTGGACATTGACCTTGTCTGCGACCGTGCTGGCACTTCCTCGGAGTTGTTTCATCGGCACGTTCTCGGAATTATTTAATCGGCAAGGCAAAGCGTCACTACGATGGCAATCACTGTGACATCTCACCTGTGCCAGCTGCGCGCGCACAGTATATGTGTGGCGTTTACCGCCCCCCCTTTTATTTATTGGTGTTCTCTTATCTCTAGAGACTGCTTCTTCTTAAGTCCTGCTGGAGCTCTGGAACCACACGTGCGACTGCCAGAAAGTGGATTGTAAAACTCTCATCATAATATTGGGCGTAACCACGTGGACCCCTACAGGCCTGGGGCCCTGCCCAAGATGTGGGACTCAGCGCAGTCCCTCTGTGTGTTGGTGGAGGTGGAGAAACCTCACCTGTGCCAGCTGCGCGCGCATGCCCGGGATGCCAGCGCCGGCGTTGGCCTCTGCGGGGCAGCGGCGTTGGGCACAGCAATGTCATTGGGGGTGCACACATGCACGACGGCATGCACACGTGCGTGTGCTAATACAGCACAGCTCGGTGAGATTGGACAGCGTGTGAGGTGCTGGGTACCAGGAGGGGCGCCAGGACGGGGTGTGCACGTCTACTACGCGACATGAGGCGAGAATGACAGGCTGCATACTCGACGGTGGCGGCGAGTGCAGCGACAAAGGCACACCAGCTCTCCCAGCAGTTCTCAAGCCGACACGCCAGTGCCGCCTCCGCCGTGGTCCACGGCCCGTGGACCTCCGCCGTGGACCTCCGCTGTAGAGCCATAGAGCCGTTTTGCAGTCAAATGGCACCAGAAAAGTAATCAAAATCCTGAAAACAAAAACACTGGTGCAGCGACACACACACACAGCTCTCCCAGCGGTTTCCCAAGCCGACCTGCGAGCGCCGCGCGCAGCCGCTCCACCTCAACCGAGCTGCTCGCAGCCGCCAGGCGTGATGACAGGCGGTCACCGCCACCTGAAGTTTGTGGGTGTCGTGCGCGCGCGCACGCGTGTGTGTGTGCGTGTGTGTGTGTGTGTGTGTGTGTGCGGGGGTGGGGTGGGTGGGGTGGGGAGGGAGTGGCATGCACAAGGCGCGACAACAGGCGGTCGTCGTCGCCACCGCCACCTATAGATGTGCAAGTGCGTGTGCGTGTGTATGTTATGATCATGTGTGTGTGTGTGGTGAGGTGTCACAGTGCATCGCATAGCGACGAGTGGTCACCCGCTATCGACGCACGTGCTCGTGCAGACCTCTGGGACGCCATCACCGACGATGCCGATGAAGTGCAACAAACTGGAATGGGAACTGCGTGAGTTCTTGCGTACACCTCGTGAGTCCCGTGCCCAGGATAACGCGGCCATGACGCGGGCCCCGCAGCAATATTTTTTTTGTCGGCGTTTGGATCTTGATTTGGAAGCCATGGAGCCGGATTTTCAGTCAAATGGCCCCAGAGATTAGTCCCAAATCCTGAGAACAGAATCACTGCCCCACACCCACCACAGTTCTCGGCGCTGGCGCCGTGGTAGTCGGCGTAGTCGTCGCGCGCTTGGGGCGGGGACAGCGAGCGCGTGCGCGCGCGCGCGTCGCCGCCGCGCGTGCGGCCCTGGTCCGCGCGTGACCCCGCGCGCGTGTCCGTGTCGGTGTCTCGCGGCGACCGCGGGGCCCCCGCAGCGCCCTGGTGGGCGCGCGACGACGCGGTGGGGGCCATCAGGCGGCTGCCGGCACCGCCACCACCCCCACTGGCGCCACTCCCGCTGGTGACTTGCGCGCCGCCGCCACCGCGCGCCCTGGGCGCCGATCCCGCCCGGCCGGACCCGGCAGTGGCGGGCTGCGTTGATGCTACTGTGTCGAGCAGCCGCCGACGCGCGTCCTCGTACGCCTTGGTCTGTTGGGCGCGCGTGTGTGTGTGTGTGTGCCAGCGTGTTCATGATGCGGTAACGAGCAGCCGCCGCCGCGCGTCCTCGTACGCCTTGGTCTGTTTGGCGTGTGTGTGTGGTGGTTTGGGCGCGTCGGGGCAGCAGGTGCAAGCAGGAGGGTGCGTGGGGGTGGGAGGGGTAGTTGCGCGTTGCTGCACAAAGAGTAGGCGTGTTTGGTGGTGATGGTGCACAGAGGGAGGGGTGGGGTGGGGATCTCCCAAGCAGTCGGAGGTGGGGAGGGCCGGAGCCGGTGCACGTCAGCCCAGTGGTACATGAATGTGCATGTCAACTACTGTTGGTCAGAAAGACAGACAGACAGTCTTTCAGCCGGCCAGTCAACCAGTCAACCAGCCAGACGGACAGAGAGATAACCAGCCAGACATCAACACCGACTTGTCTGCCTGCCTGTCTGTCTGCCTGCCTGCCTGTCTGTCTCCCTGTCAGTCTGTCTGTCTGCCTGCCTGTCTGTCTCCCTGTCTGTCTGTCTACTACTGACCTTGACCACCAGCGCATCCTTGAGCTCTGCAATGCACACGCACCACGTGTGACACACGTCTCGATTTCTAGTTGCAGCAATCTCCCTGTGGCTGCCCGGAGGTCTATCTCTGTCTGTCTGTCTGTCTGTCTGTCTGTCTGTCTGTCTGTCTGTCTGTCTGTCTGTCTGTCTGTCTGTCTTATCTGTCTGTCCTGTCTGTCTGTCTGTCTGTCTGTCTGTCTGCCTATCTCTCCCTGCCTCTCTCCCTGTCTGTCTGTCTGTCTGTCTGCCTACCACTGACCTTGACCACTAGCGCATCCTTGAGCTCTGCAATGCGCTGGTCCCTCTGGAGGATCTTTGACCGCAGCTCCACCTGTGTGTGTGTGTGGGGGGATCCTTGGCCAGTGCTTGGCTGCAGCTGCAGCTGCACATGCACGCAAGCACTTTCTCACCCACCCACCCACTCACCCACCCACCCACCCACCCACCCAGCCACTCACCCACCCTCCTACCCACCCACCACACAAACACACACGCAGGCAAACACACACGCACGCGGACACGCACGCGCCTCGGACCGCGCGCTCGCACACACGTTGACCACCGCCACTCTGCAAGCGTTGGCCGCACATGCACGCACGCACATGCACACACGCACACACACACAAGAGCACACTCTCTCTCTCCCCCACACACACCTCGGACCGCGCACTTGCACGCATCTTCTTCACAGCTTCTGCCTCCGCAAGCTTGGACCGCACCAGCTCGCGAGACAGGCCCCCCAGCCCACCCTCCATCTGTGCGTGTTGGGAAGGAGGGGGGTCTTGGGTCAGTTTGTCCGAGCGCACACACGCGAGCACTCTCACACACACAAACCAGTGATGCAGAACGATTTGCATGTCGCGTCCGTGGTGATGGCGCAGAAACGGTTGATGGCGGCGGAAGCATGCGCGTGTCCGTGCCACGCCTTGATGCACCACCGGCAAACTCATGCACACACGCACTTACATCTACTAGGGGGCACACATGCGAAAGGTTGCAAAATCGACCGCCACCCACCTCCAGAGCAGCAGCCACGCCGATGCCCGCGCCCGCGCCCCCAACGGACACGCGACGCGCGCCCCCACCCGCTCGCAAGCCAGCACTCCCAGCGCCGGCGCTGGCGGCTGCTCCATGGGGACCGCCTGCGGCTGCGGCTGAGGCGGAGCGCTCAATGCGCTGCAGCGTCGCCTGCACATGCGTGTGTTTGCGTTTGTGTGGATACGTGTGTGCGTGTGGGTGCGTGTGTGCATTTGCGTGTGTGCACGTGTGTGTGTGTGTGTGTGTGTGTGTGCACCTATTTAGGGAGAAGCACTTGGTTTGTGTGTGGAAGCGTCTGCACACGTTTCTATGTGTGGTGGCTGCGTGGGGAGAGAGAGGGCCTTCCTCCGCCCTGCCTCCTAGTGCCCCTTGTCATTCCGTCCCACCTCGAGCCCTGCCACTGCCGATGTGGTCAGTTCTGCCGCGTCACCCAGCTCTCCGACCTGCCCCTTG
>VFSX01000209.1:0-2500 GCA_016618255.1 Chlamydomonas sp. UWO 241 | reverse complement strand
ACAAAATCACACCTGGCGCAGCCGTCTCTGCGTGTCCTCAGCAGCAGCCAGCTCCCGTGCGGACGCCACAAGCTGTATCCTCAGCCTGGCCGCCCCTGCTGCATGGTGCTCAGGGCTACTGCCGCCGCCTGTGTGTTTTGTGTGTGTGTGTTTGTGTGCGTTTGGTGTTCCATAAGGTGTGTTTCGACATCTGAAATGATTGCCAGGGTGTGCGTTAGCACAGGCAAGAGCTGTAATCTAGGTCGCCCGTGCGGTCAGACCTGTAACGAATGTCTCTCTGTCTGTCTGTCTCCCTCTGTGTGGCGGTGGTGGGGTCCTCCGTCAGTGCTTCACAACGCTTAAACACGCGCAAACACCTCCTCTCTCTCTCCCTCGCTCTCCCTCCCACACGCATGCAGACACACACACACACACACCCCTGCCTCCGGCCGCCCCACTGCCGATGCTAGATGATGAGCGGTGGTGGTGTGTGTGAGAGGGGCAGTGCTTCACAACACACAAACACGCGCACGTCCTCTCTCTCGCCCTCTCCCTCCCACACGCACGCAGACACACACCCACCCCTGCCTCCGGGCGCCCCGCTGCCGCTGCTAGATGATGAGTGGTGGATTTGGCCGGACAGCGCGGACGCGCGCGCCTCTGCGGAGCGCACGCCCTCGGAGAGGCCTGCTGCGAGGAGTGTTGCCGCGTCCGAGCGCATGCGTGTGGATGCCAGAGCAGCCTGCAGAGCACATGCACAGGGGTGTGTGGGTGTCAGGGTGTAATCGGGCCAGGGGTGTGTGTGCTGGCAGAGAGGATCGTCGCCTTGTGTCCGAGCGCATGCGTGCGGATGCCCGAGCAGCCTGCAGAGAAAATGCACAGGGGGTGGGGGTGTAAGGGTGCAACCGGGCAAGGGGTGGGTGTGCTGGAGCAATGGATGGGTCGTCAACTAAGACTACACGTGTCAGCTGCGCGAAGTGGCACGAGGTGACGCGCTGCGGAAGGTGTGCCCTGCGTGGCATGCTCGGAGGTTCGACTCCGAAACCATAAAAAAAAACAATCCCCAACCCCCCGGGCGACCACCCCACACTCACCTGCATCTGGCTGATGACCTGCCGGCACGCGCACAGCTCACGTGTGAGGCTCTCCACGTCGCCCGGAGTCGCGGTGTCGCCGCCTGCACCGCCAGCATGCATGCATGTGTGCATGCATGCGTGTGTGCAGGGAGAAAGCGTGCTCGCAGGAGATGTGCGTGTGTGTGTGTGTGTGGGGGGGGCGTTCAGGCAAAGAGGGCTGCCTTCCGCGCACCTCCGCCACTGGGTATGGCAGCAGAGGACGCGTTGCCCCCTCCCGCGTAGCCGCCTCCCCCCGCTCTGCCTGCTCCTGCCCCTCCTCTACTAGGGTTTAGGATGAGGGTTGAGGGTCCGCAACGCACCTGCGCTTGGCATGGTAGCAGGGGACGCGCTGCCCCCTCCCGCGTAGCCGCCACCCCCTCCTCTTCCTGCTCCTCCTCCGCTAGGGTTTAGGTTCGGGGTTCAGCGCCAGAGTTGGGGTTTAGGATCAGGGTGAAGGGTCCGATACGCACCTGCGCTGGCGCCACCACTGGACATTGCAGCAGGGGACGCGTTGCCACCTCCTGCGTCGCCGCCGCCCGCTCCCCTGCCTGCTCCTGACCCTCCCCCATGCGTGCCGCGGGTGGCGAGGTATGGCTGCACGCTGCCTGCTGCCTCCATCTGCCCGGCAGCCAGGCGGGCGCAGAGCTCGGAGCGCTCAGAGGAGGTGACGTGGAGCTGCGTGTGTGTGTGTGTGTGTGTGAGGCACGGCTGCACGCTGCCTGCTGCCTTCATCTGCCCGGCAGCCAGGCGGGCGCAGAGCTTGGAGCGCTCAGAGGAGGTGACGTGGAGCTGCGTGCGTGCGTGTGTGCGTGTGTTTGTGTGTGTGTATGTGTTCATGTGTGCCGTTATTTTTGCGTGCGTGTGCCCACGCGGGCGCACAGGTCAGAACACGCTCGGAGGAGGTGACGTGGAGACGCGCATGTGAGTGAGTGAGAGTGCGCGTCGTGCCATTGTGTGTGTGTGTGTGTGTGTGTGTGCTCAAGGGGGCGGCGGTGTATCACACACCCCACGAGCCCCAAACATTCAGCCACACCCCTTTCGGACCCTTCCTCTCCCGACACACACACGCACACACACGCACACACACGCACACACACACACACATGCACAACTGAACACCTGGCGCGCCAGCCCGGCTTCAGGGTTTAAATCGCGCATCCCTCAAACCTGACCTTCAACGCTTTTGATCCCATCAACCGCTCACCCCTATGGTCCATAGCGCCCCCCTCAACTCCCTCAAAGAAAACACACACACACACACACACACACACACACACACACACACACACAGACCCATGCTCAAACGCACGCACGTGGCATCGGTTTAGGGTTGAGGGGTTTGGGACTCGGACACACACACACACACACACACACACACACACACACACGCACACACGCACAAACAC
>VFSX01000437.1:125000-146459 GCA_016618255.1 Chlamydomonas sp. UWO 241 | reverse complement strand
GTGTGTGTGTGCACTGGGACTGTCTATTCCGCTGGAGGTGCTGCAGGGAGACCAGCGCTCAATTCCAGGTGTGTGTGTGTGCGTGTGTGTGTGTGTGCACTGGGGCTGTCCATTCCGCTGGAGGTGCTGCAGGGAGACCAGCGCTCAATTCCAGGTGTGTGTGTGTGCGTGTGTGTGTGTGTGCACTGGGGCTGTCCATTCCGCTGGAGGTGATGCAGGGAGACCAGCGTGCGATTCCAGGTGTGCATGCGTGTGTGTGTGTGTGTGTGTGTGCACTGGGGCTGTCCATTCCGCTGGAGGTGCTGCAGGGAGACCAGCGCGCGATTCCAGGTGTGTGCGTGTGTGTGTGTGTGTGCACTGGGGCTGTCCATTCCGCTGGAGGTGCTGCAGGGAGACCAGCGCGAGATTCCAGGTGTGTGTGTGTGTGTGTTTGTGTGTGTGTGTGTGTGTGTGCACTGGGGCTGTCCATTCTGCTGGAGGTGCTGCAGGGAGACCAGCGTGCGATTCCAGGTGTGTGTGTGTGCGTGTGTGTGTGTGTGTGTGTGTGCAGTGGGGCTGTCCATTCCGCTGGAGGTGCTGCAGGGAGACCAGCGCGCGATTCCAGGTGTGCGTGTGTGTGTGTGTGAGTGTACTGGGGCTGTCCATTCTGCTGGACGTGCTGCAGGGAGACCAGCGCACAATTCCAGGTGTGTGCGTGTGTGTGTGTGTGTGTGTGCACTGGGGTTGTCCATTCCGGAGGGGGCCAGCGCGCGATTCCAGTTGGGGCGTTTGTTTTTATGTGGTTAGAGTGGTTGGAATTAGGGGTAAGATGTGCACTGGGGCTGTCCATTCCGCTCGATGTGCTGCAGGGCGACCAGCGCGCGACTCCAGGTGTGTGTGTGTGTGCGTGTGTGTGTGTGTGTGGTTATGTGTGTGTGTGTGTGTGTGTGTTTGTGTATGCGCACTGGGCTGTCAATTCTGCTGGAGGTGCTGCAGGGCGACCAGCGCGCGATTCCAGGTGTGTGCGTGTGTGCGTGTGTGTGTGTGTGCATGTGCGCGTGTGTGTGTGTGTGTGTGTGTGCGTGTGTCTATGTGTGTGTGTTTGTGTGTATGCACCCTGGGGCTGTCCATTCCGCTGGAGGCACTGCAGGGCGACACCATGCACGCGACTCTGGGAAAGTGGTACCTTCTTGGCATGTGTTGGTTGTGCATGTGTCGCCATCAGGCAGCCAGTCCCACTGAAGGTGCTACAGGAAGATGAGACCATGCATGCGCGCGACTCCAGGTGGGTGGCACCTTATTGGGCTTTGTGTGGTTGTTCATTTTGCGCCCTGGGGCTGCCCGTCCCACTGCCTGCGCACGTGTTGGTCTACCCTAAACTCGCATCCCTCAACACCCAACCCTCAACCCTGAACCCTTTACCCTAAACCCTAAACCCTAAACCCTAAACTCGTATCTCTCAGCCCTGAACCCTCAACACACGTCGTGTGACCCTCGCAGCCTAGCTCCCCTCAACCCAACACCCGTGTGCAGCGTGGGAGGCAAGCGGAGGTGGCGGCAACTGGGACGCGCTGCAGGAACTGATTGGCATGCATGTGCACACTCCCTCGACCCTCATAACCTGATGATGATGATGGATGTCACAGTCACGAACACCTCTAAAGGCGTGACATTCAGGGACACCTCTAAAACCCACCTCCCCTCAACACAACCTACGTGCACAGCGTGGGAGGCAAGCGGAGGTGGCGGTGGCAGCGACGACTGGGCCCCGCTGCAGCAACTGATTGACATGTACGCTCGAGAGAGGGCGATGCAGCGCAAAGCTGCTGCCGTTGCAACTGCTGCTGCTGCTGCTGCTGATTCTGCTGCTCCGGTGCCCGTGACTGCTGCTACTGCCTTTGCTGCCGCTGCCGCTGCTCCTGCTGCGCCTGCTGCCGCTGCTGGACTGACTGCTGCTGCCACTGCACCTGCTGTGCCTGCTCAGCCTGCTGCTGCCTTGGTGGGCGTATCTTCTGTACCTGCAGCCGCTGCGCCTGCTGCTGCCATCACCGGCCTCGCGGCCGTGTTGCCTGGGCAGCAGCAGCAGTCACAGGCAATGCAGCTCCAGCACCAGCAGCAGCAGCACCAGCAGCAGCAGGCACAGGCACCAGCAGCACCGCAGCAGCACCAGCAGCACCAGCAGCAGCAGCCACCGCCGCAGCCGTTCCGCGTCTCGTTCGTCGGCCCCTTTGGCCTCGTCGCCCTGCCGTCCTCGCTGCACCCCATATGGCTGGCGGACGCTCTGGTGGATGCCAGGGCGTTTGCGCGGGACTGGGGGGAGCAGGTGCGACTAGTAAGCGACAGGCTGCGGGTGGGAGCGTGTGTGTGTATGTATGTGTTGCTATAGCATGAGCTGTGCTGTCGCCCTGCCGCCATCGCTGCACCCTGCGTGGCTGGCGGATGCTGTGAGGGATGCGCGGGCATTTGCGTGGAACAGGGGGGGGGGGGGCAGGTAGACTAGTAAGCGACAGGCTGCGGCGATGAGCGTGTGGTGGATTTTACAGTCCGTCGGACGCCTTTGATGGCGCATTAGACCCTAGGAAAGAGGCGGGCAGCTGTCAAAATTAGACCCCTAGCATGCCATCTGCCATCATGATTGCTGTGCACGCGGTGCGTGTCAAAACAGGCGACAAGGAAGTCAGCCAACTCGTGCCAGAACCTGGGGTTCTCCTGGCCTGGCCGAGGATTCATAAACTCCCGCATCCGCTCATCTTAATCGGCCTCCTCGGGGCGAGGGATGGACCGAAACAGGCTGTGGGCCCGCACCCGTGCGTCTTCATAGGCAGGGCACTCAAATACCATGTGTGCCTCATCCTCTAGCCCACCGCATAGACAGCACGCCCGCTGGCTGCGTCGCTGCCTCTGTCCCGCCACGGCGTAGCGCCCCCGCTCTATCTGCAGCTCATGGAGCCCCATCCTGACCTAGCTAGAGCCGTGATCCGGGCAGCACTGTTCAGCCCTGAGCTCACAAGGGCCGGCGGGCTGCGCTGTCGCTACCGCCATCCACCGATGTAGGCAGCATTTTGAGCCGCGACCACTCCTCAAGTTACATTCGGCAGGTAGGACGCTCGGCAGCCGCCTGTGTGCTTGTCGCGCGGCAAGCGAGCGCCCGGTCGCCAGGTCTCGATGCAGCTTGTATTGCCGTCCGGTCCCCCTGGTCTACGCAGGGTGTTGCCACCACTCCAGACACCTGCAACCGTGTCCGCCCGCGTCACGTTCCCCCGCTTCCGCCAGCCAGTCTCCCGCATGCATCTTTAGCAGGTCACCACGGCCCGTCGCTATCCCCAAAGCGCTCTGCCTGTGGAGCCAATCTGCCGCCAGCGACCGCCACCCCGCCTCTTGCGCCAAAATCCCCAGTTGCTGCCCGTTGCTGCGGACTCCTAGGAACGCACGGGTAAATTGCAGAAGCACTTCCTCCAGGGTGCGCCATCCGTCGCGTGCGGCCTTAGCGCCCCTCCCACTCCTGCCTCTCTCCCACCGTCCGCCCGCCCCGGCAAACACGCCCCCACCAGCATCCGCCATCATCGCAGGGCCCCCCACTTCACACCCGTAATTTAGCACAAGCCGTACTTGCGTGTCGAACAGGTGGGCCTTAATGCCAATATTATTAAGGCGTATCAAATAGCATCTGCGTAGTGCGCTTAGAGCGTCGGGTGCCCACGTCCCCCCCCACTGCCCGCCGGTGGTGGAAGATCATGCCCAGATATGGGAACTCGTGTGTCATGGGTAGATCTGCTCCTGCAAACTTCAGCGTTACCCTCCCCCCTGCCGCCCCGACTGGGCAGAACTGATCATTGAACACCACCCCTTCTGACTTCTTAACGTTTACTGTTAGTGCGCGCGTGCCGCAAAAGGCGGGCAGAGTATCTAGCATGCGTTGAAGCGCTTCGGGCGACTCTGCCAGCAGCGTCAAGTCATCAGCGTACAGCAGCAGCCGTAGTAACCGCCCCGCCATCTCCCCCCCATCACCCGGGAGCTCTGCGTCTAGTACTCCCTCCAATGCGTCAATAAAAAGCCCAAACAGCAGCGGTGACAGTGGGTTGCCTTGCATGACCCCCTTGTGTGAAGGAAACGCGGGTCCCACTTTCCCATCGATGCGCACACACATTGCGGACCCATCGTACATGGCAATCAGCGCCGCCATGAAATCCCCATGTACCCCCAGGCTCCTTAGGCACTCCCAAAGCAATGGGCCGTGCACGCAATCGTAAGCCTTCCTGAAGTCAATAAAGGCAGCGTACAGCGGTTTGCGCTGGAGGCCGCTCTTCTCAATAAGGTGTTGCAGGATGAAGGCATTATCTGGGGTCCCCCTCTTCTTCCGGAAGCCTGCCTGGCCCCGCGCCCGGTACCCCTCCCGTTCAGCTAAGGCGTCCAGCCTGTTCATAAGCACCAAGCTGTATAGCTTGGCGAGGGCATTCCCCACCGTGATCCCTCGGTAATCGTCCCGCACGTCTAGGCTGCCTTTCGGCTTTGGCACCGGCGTGGTTGCCCCCAAGTGCCATGCAGTCGGGTACCCCTCACGGAAGACCCGATTGAGCAGGTGTGCGATGGGGCAAGCGAGCAGGTGCTCCTCATCCACAGCATCCGTTGCATCGCCCCCCTCCGCCGCCCTAGCCCATGCCCTCTGATAGAACTCTATCGGCATGCCGTTTGCGCCTGGGGCTTTGCCCGCGTCCATGCCCATCAGTGCCGCATACACCTCCGCCTCAGTAAATGAATTATTTAGCGCTGCCGCCCGCTCCGTGGCCGTCGTCGTGGGGAGGGCAAACGGGGCCCCATGCCCATGGTCAGTGGCATCATCCGTGTTAGTCGTATTATTCGTATGAGTCGTATCAGTGGCGTTAGCATGGTTGTCCCCCAGCAAATCCCTAAAATAATCTGTCCACCCCTCCACGTGATGATGATGGATATTACAGTCTGTGTGACACCAGTAATGATGTATAAGACCGGTGTCGGCGCTAGCGCCCGACACCTTAAACTCAGTTTCAGTGGGAAACTGGCTGGCTACCTGGTAGGGGTGAGGGTAAACCCCCACACGCGCGCACGCACTGGACCTAGACAGGACACTGGGCCCCCAGATCCACCCTATACCACCCAGGTAGTGACAGCAACGCATTGTTGGTGTGCGCCTGTGTTCTACTACTAGTCCCGCCGCCGCCATTGGCTCCAGCAATCTCCTCCATGCCCGCCAGCAATCTCCTCCACGCCCGCCAGCAATCTCCTGTATGCCCGCAAGCAATCTCCTCCATGCCCGCCAGCAATCTCCTGTATGCCCGCCAGCAATCTCGTCCATGCATGGGCGCCGCCATGCGATCTCCATGCGCCGCGCCGCGCTCCATGCGCGCCAGCACCCGTACCACCCGCCTCATTCCCGTTCTTTAGCCATTCCCCGTGACACCTATGGCTGATCCTTGTTCCGCCGTCCCCTTTGGCATCTGTAACCCGTATCCTCTCCCTGTAGCCTCATTCCCCGTTCTTAACCGCCATCTCCATTATGGTGCCCGCCCGCTGGTGGGGCCTCGCCTCGCCCCATGCCGCACGGCTAGTGTATTGATTGCTGCGCCATCTATAATCTGCGCCTTGGGGCAGGGAACCCCTGCGCCACAACCTCCTCACAAAGCCTAGCCGCATGTGCCTCGCTTCCCATGTTTCTCAATTTCTCGCCATCCGCTTCCATGCCCGCCTGCAATCTCCTCCACGCCCGCGAGCAATCTCCTGTTTGCCCTCAAGCAAGCTCCTCCATGCCCGCCAGCAATCTCCTCCATGCATGCACGCGCAGAGCGCCGCCATGCAACCCCCATGCGCCGCGCGCGCCATGCGCGCGCCGCGCCCGCCAGCTCCCGTAGCCTCATTCCCCGTTCTTTACCCATGCGCCGTGACGCATTAGCCTTGTCCGCCGTCCCCTGGCATGCATAACCCGAAGCCTCATCCCCGGTAGCCGCATTCCCCGTTCTTAGCCGCCATCTCCATAATGGTGCCCGCCCGCTGGTGGGGCCTCGCCTCGCCCCATGCCGCACGGCTGGTGCATCGATCGCGTCGCCATCTAATAATCTGCGCCTTGGGGCAGGGAACCCCTGCGCCGCAACCTCCTCACAAAGCCTAGCCGCATGTGCCTCGCTTCCCATGTTTCTCAATTTCTCGCCATCCGTCTCTCTCTTCCATCCAGGCACAGTAAACCATTAGGAGCCGCAATCTGCTTGAGTTCCGATCGTTGTGAGAGGGGGTGCATGCTCGCCGCAATTCTCGCCATCGTGCATCGTGCTCTCCATCGTACCGCTGCCCCATCTGCCACATAGCCTCGCCCCATCAGGACCAGTTCATCAGTAGCGCTGTGCGTCACAGCCGCTCAGGGTAAATTTCCAGATTTTCAGCCGCCCAGTACCAAGCGCAGTTGTCCCGGTTGTCCGCCATCGAGCGGCGCCAGGGCGGGAGCCCCTGGCGAAGAGCTTACGAACTTACGAACACGTACCTCGTAAGCTTACGAACACGTACCTCGTAAGCTTACGAGCTTACGAACACGTACCTCAGACCGACCGCCTGGCCAGGCAGTTTCACCCGCTGCCAAAACCGCCGAAGGTTCCCCTTCCTGTCCTCAATCAGCTCGGAGTGTTCCCGGGCCTCGCTCGCGCGGCGGGAGCGCCGCGCGGTCCGCCTATAGGCCTTCCCTGCCTCTTTGGCGGCCGGTGACTGCGCCCCGTGCGCTCGTTCCGCTTCCCGGCACGCGCGGCGTGCGTCCTTGCACTCCTGAGTGTACCATATGTTGTGTGGTCGCACCCCCCCGTCCCCGGTCATGGGCCGCACCAAGACCGCACCCACCTCACCCGACGCGTGCAACGCCCGGGCTGCCCGCTCGACCGCGCCCTCGAGGCGGCTGAGCTCCTCATCCACCGTCGGTGCCCCCCGAGCTCCCAAAACGTCCGTCATCATCCCCCCCAGGAGCTGTGCGTACGCCCCCTCGCCCCCCTGTGGCCACCTAAACCTGGCCGGCGTTTCGCTCGGGGCGCCGGCCTGAGCCGCAGGTACCGCAGTAGCGGGCTCATAAGTAAGGGTCAGTACTACTGGTCTGTGGTCAAACCTGCCCCCGCCTAGCCTTGGTGGGTGTTGGTCGTGCACATGTAGGGTAGTGCCCGGCCGTGGTGCCCCCGCGCCACTAAAGGCGAGGTCAGGGGACGCCACAAAGTAGTCGACCAGACTACGTTTTTCCTGCCCCAGTGCGTGGTAGGTGAGGGCCCCATGCTCATCCCCCGGAAGGCGACCATTAAGGATAACCATTCCCATGTCCCGGCATAACTGCAGCAGGCGTTGCCCATGCGCGTTGTGCACGCGGTCAGCCGACTCTCTCGGCCCCACCTGCCCTGCCTGCGCGATGTCGCCCTCACGCACCGCAGGGGCGGGCCCCCCATCCCCCCTGTCCCTATCCCTATCATCCTCCTGCCTCCTGTGTGTGTGTGTGTGTGAACGCGTGTGTGTGTGTGCGTGTGTGTGTGTGCGTGTGCGTGTGTGTGTGTGTGTGTGTGTGTGTGTGTGTGTGTGTGCTTGAAGCCACACGGCCTGTTATGCACCTGTCCTGGAAGCCCTGAAGCCGCACGAGTACCACGCCATAGGGACTCTCGTCACGAGACGCGCTCCTCCACCGCGGCCCGGGCACGCTCATCCCTTTGCCTGCAGATGCCCCACAGCCCTACCCACTCCCTGTGAATGCTGCATGCTGTGCTGTGCTGTGCTGTGCCGCAGGGACCTGTCGTCACGCAACGTGCTCCTCCACCGCGGCCCGGGCACGCTCATCCCGAAGCTGGCAGACTTCAATCTCTCGCGTGTGGTGCCGATGGATTGCGGCGGGCGAGGCGGCAGGTGGGTGCGTGGGCAACACACACGCACACGCACACACACGCACACACACAAAACACAGACACGCACACGCACACGCGCACACGCACACGCAGCAACGGCGGCGACCCCAGCACCAGTGGCCACCAGCGGCACACAACACACACACACACACACACACACACAAGCATGCACACACACGCACGAACATGCCCCCCCCCACACCCACACACACACACACGCACACGCACGCACGCACACGCAGCAACAGCAGCGGCGACCCCAGCACAAGTAGCCGCCTGCGACACCTCACGCCGTTGGCGGCTAGCCGCTGCGGCCCGGCGACGTGCGCGCCTGCATGGGCAAGGTGTGCCTTTCAATTGAGAGGTGTCCTGTGTGTTGGTCGGGAGGGGGGGAGGGAGGGGCTGCGAGGCTGCTGCTGCCGCTGCTGCTGACTGCGGCCCCCCCGCGTGGGCAAGGTGCGCTGTGTGTGTGGGGGGGGGGGTCGTTTTCAGACGCTTCAATCGATTTTCTCGAGCTGCTCGGCTGAAAGTCCGGCTCCATGGCTCCCCACTCCGGCTCCAACCGCCGGAAAAAAAGCACGGGGGAGTGGGGGGAGGTTCCTGCGCCGGCCGTGCACGAAGCTGTCTGTTCAGAGGAGATCAAGGTCTGGGTCTAGCTGAAACAAAACGTACGTTAGCGTGATCCTGTCGGAGATCCTGACGCTGCCTCGGCACACACACATGCACACACACACACACACACACACACACACACACACACACACACACGCGCGCGTGCGTGCATGTGTACCGTAGTATGTATGCGCACACACTTGCACGTACACATGCACACACACACACGCGCACACGCACGCACATACGCGCACACACACACACACGCAACCCTGCACACACACATCCACACAACACACACACGCACGCAGCCCCGAGCTGCTCCGCGGCGACGCGTACGGCTTCCCAGCCGACACCTATTCGTTCGGCGTGATCCTGTGGGAGATCCTGACGCTGCAGGAGCCGTGGAGGGATGAGCGTGGAGGAGGGGCATGGGGAGAAGCGGCAGTTGGGGAAGGGGGAGGAGGGGCATGCGGGGGAGGAGGGAGAGGGGGAGGAGGGGGTGGTACAGGGGCAGGGGGAGAAGGGGCAGGGGGAGGGCGAGAAGGAGGGGCAGGGGCGGGAGGAGAGGCAGGGGGAGCGGCCGCCGACCGCGACCGCCGCGCGTCGACCGAGGGCGCCGCCGCCGCCTGCGCAGCGTCCCACACGCCTGCTGCTGCTGCTGCTGCTGCTGCTGCTGCCGCTTGTGCCGCTCCTCCCACGCCTGCCGCCGCTGCCCCCCACCTCGAGCCCCCCCACCCCCGCCGCGCGTCCATCGGCGACGCCGCCGCCCACCTCGACGCCCTCGCCGCGCGCGTGCGCTCGGGCGCGCGGCTCCCGCTCCCGCGCGTTGAGGACCTCGCCTCTGCGGGCCTGCCCCTGCCGCTGGGCCGCGCGCTCTTGGCGCTGGTGGAGGAGTGTTGGGCGCACGACATGGGCGGGCGGCCGGCGATGCGCGACGTCGCCGACAGGGTGCTGGAGATGAGGGAGGGGGCGCGGAGGGGCTGGAGGGGGGGGCAGGCGCAGCAGGGGCAGCAGGGGCAGCAGGGGCAGCGGGCGTAGCAGGCAGACCGCCGGCGCCGCCGCCGCATCAGCAGCAGGTGCAGCAGCTGCGCAGCCTTGCGGGCTCTCCTAATAGAGCTTCCCTGGACGTGTAGTCTAGGCCTTAACTCACGCCCTGGGGTCCTCCAGGCGCGAACGTGTAAAACATGTAAAACCAGCAGGTGCAGCAGCAGGTGCAGCAGCAGCAGCAGGCACAGGCGCAGCAAGGGGCGCGGTGACCGGCGGCCGTGGCGAGTTGAGCCGTGGTGATGAGTTGGGCTGTAGTGATGAGTTGGGCCGCCACCATTGCTCTGAAGAAGCTCTCGGTTGCGGGCAGCCAGGTGTCAGACCTTGCACCGTTGCGGGGCTGTGTTGAGCTCAAAGAATTGAACATCGGCGCGCGTACTCTCCTGGGGAGCTTGGAGGGCCTGCAGAGGTGCAGCAAGCTGGAGCGCCTGGACATGTGCTTCCTGCCAGTCAGCAGCCTCGGGCCATTATCTGCATGTGGGCAGCTCAAGGACCTTGACATCAGCGATTGCACATCTGTGAGCAGCTTGGCGCCCTTGTCTGCATGCGGCGAGCTGGAGCGCCTTCACATGTATGACTGCAGAGCTGTGACCAGCCTCGCTCCGCTGTCTGCGTGCGCACACCTGAAGATGCTCAACATGCGCTGCAGCACACGCGTGGCGAGCGTTGAGCCGCTCATGGCATGTGGGCAGTTGGAGGAGCTGTACATTAACGAGCTCGGTTTGAATTTTCCTGGGCTGGCGGCACTCAAGGCTAAGATGTCGCGGCTGCGGACAAGGCAACATATCTGATGTACCTGGGCGCGGTGGAGATGCAGAGACAAATAAGTGACGCGAGTGTTGCCACGGCAGGCACCAGCCGTGGTGCCGGGGGGCCTGCGGTGGCCACTGATGTGCCAGGGCGGGATGGAGTTGTGGCCAAGGGAACATATACGAGCCAGGAACGCACGTGCGGTGTGCGCGTCGTGTTTAAGTGCGCCCTAAAAGTAGGGGAAAATGTGCCCAGGCCAAAGCCCTGACTGACACGAGCACTACTGCTAGTCGCTTGCCGTTTGGAACCTTGCGGTCGCGACTTATCGGATTTGTGCAACATCTGGATCTGACTCACAAACTCAGGGGGGCAGCTGAGGGAGGGACAGCTGAGCACGCTCTTGCCCAAGATGTCGCCACCCTAGTTAACAGTTCAACAGTAAGCACCCTCGGGGGCATGAGATTGGGAGGGGGTGCATTGTGAGGCAGCAGGCCCACAGCGGTCGTTACAAAACAACTACACACGCGCTGTGAAGAGCTGGTCCGGCCAGCATGCCATCCGACTACGACTCAAAAGCTCTCGCTCATGACGCGTTACGGCGAGTGTCCCATACATGTCCTTCAATTGCAACTCCGTCGTCACCGCAAAGCCAGCACTTACCGCACCACGAGATCATTGTTTTCGCGCGCGCCTGATGCTGCGGCATCTGGCACTGCTGCGTGCGTGTGTCTGTGTGCGTGTGTGCGTGGCCGCAGGTGGCGAGGCTGGTTTCGAGAAGGTGCTCGACCTACTGGGCGACGCGTGCGAGGGGATCCTGAAGGAGACGTCCCTGTGCCAAGCATAGGTGGCCAACGCAGCCGTGCTTGTGCGCATGTGTGATGTGCCAGTGTCGGCACTGGCGCCAGAGCTGTAGAGGGCGAAAACAAAACGCTCCCCCCCTCCCCCCGCAACCAGCAGCAACCTGTTATAAGTGGTGGGCGCGCCGAATGCTAAAATCCGCTGCAGACCGGCGGTTGACCTCCGACCGGAAAAATCGGGAAAAATCGTTTACACTTCTGTCCACACTCGCATGGAGCTCGTAGCGCGCGTTGGTCGCGTTGGTAACTAGAGTGTCGACATGCCCGAGCGACACGGGCATCGCGTGCGTCCGGTAAACGATTCTTGGGGGGGGGCGCCTCCACATCAGACTCTGCCTCCGACTCTGCCTCTGACAGCGCCTCTGCCAGCGCCTGGAAACCACCATGTCGATCCGAAGACGTACCTCGCGTGTGAGCGCACGGCGATTCATTGGTTCGTCATGAGAGGCTAGCATGGCATGCAGCCTTCTCGTTTGGGCATGACACACGGGCATGCAGATGGATGGGCACGGGTGCCATGGAGGGCATCAAGGCATGCAGGGTGCCATGCGGGGCAGTCTAGGGGCGCCATGGCGAAGGTGCCCGGGCACAGCTCCAGGCGCAGGCGTCAGCTCGCCCTCCTCTCCCCCTCCCCTTCCGCCCAGGTGCTCCACGGCAGTGACAATCGGAGCGCTCGCCGCCGCCCTGGCTGGCCTCTCCGTGCGCTCTCACGGCTACAAGGTGAGCAGACAGCTGCCCTGAACAGCGCACTTGCGCACATGCGCGCAAGCACACACGCACGCACACACGCACACGCAGCACGCCGCCGGAGTGTGCCACGGCCCGGTGTGCATCCTCCTCTCACTCGGCATGCTGCTGCTGGCCGCTATCCTTCCACTGTGGGCAGCGCACGCGTTTGCATCTCGCATGCAGGCGCTCGACTCACACGTCGACACGTACGGCTCGTTCGCGCACAAGTACTACAGGTGTGGACGTGGTGTGGACGGGGTGTGGATGGGGTGTGGGGTGACCTGTCTGTGATACGTGCTCCACCAATCTGAATCTGATCCCACCTGGGAGCGACCCGCTCAAGTACGGCACCCTCGCGGTACAACAGGTGCACCCAATCTGCTGCGGGCTTACCTAGTAGAGCCCCCTAGGTAGACGTGTAGTCTAGGCCATAACTCACGCCCGGGGTCCTCTGGGCGCGCACATGTAAGACCTGCAAAACCTGCGGAAGCACGCACCCCCTCTCCAATGTACCCCCCACGGTGCGCACCCACCATCCACACCCACCACACCCCATATCGTCAACGCACGCACCCTCACGCCACCCCAGAGGAACCCCTAGCGCAACGCGCACACACGCCTATGTAACCCAGCCACGTTCCCACGTCCCTGCCACGCCACACTCTGCACAACTTATCGTCAGGTTTAAACCCTTAAACCCTTAGCCCTTAACCCTAAAACCCCAACCCTAAACCCTAAAACCCCAAACCCTAAACCCTAAACCCTTAACCCTAAACCCTAAACCCTAAACCCTAAACCCTACACACTCGCCTCGCTCCTGTCACTACCCAATCACTGTCACACCTTACATGATACTGCGCTGATGTTACAGTCCGCGGGATGCCTCTGAAGGCTCGAGCTTGCGCGCCCTGAACCTGATGCGTGCAGCAGTGATGTCCTTTTCAGGAATTAGAATTAATACATCCACCGCCGGATTTTGCTCTGACCACGTTGACCGTTAACCTCCCGTTGACTGTTTGTCTTCATACCTAGGTAGTTTGACAGCTGTTGACGTGCGCTGGCTGACGGGCTTCAGTAACTCAGTAACACGGGGTTTCCAGCTAAGCAGGCTTCTACTAGAGACACCCGCCGATACTCCAGCACACTTAAGTACTAGAGTACCGCAGGCTCCCGGCCGATAGACTACCGCTCCCGCCGGCTAGACTACCCCAAACAGCGGTCTCTGAGAGACATGTCTGGCAAGGAGCATATAGGAGAGGACCTTCCTCAGGGTCACAGTAGTGGCCTTGTGGCCAGTCAAGCCGGCAGAGCCGACTGGCGCTGACTGGAACGGTCCCCGCCTGGCAGTGCATGGCTGTGCAGCTCTCGTTTGCATGGGGCTCAGCCGGCACTCCATGCCTCATGCATGGCCAGGTCCCACCCTCCGGGGTGCATGGACGACAGAGTTGTCATGGAGGCTGCCTGAAGACCTTCCAACGCCAGTCACCGGCAGACGAGCGCCCCCGAGGATGAGCGCGGTGACGAACGCTGCGATTGGTGAAGCGGATTTACTCTGTGTTGCCTCGGCGGTCGCCACCGCTGAAGCCGTGATGGTAGCCCGCCTCCACGGGCAGCCATCTTGACCAATGTCCAGCATGCATTGACGGGCGCCAGCTCCTCCGCTCGTCGATCAACTCGTCGAGATCGGTGCCGCATGGCATCCTGCATGGGGGGAGGATAAGGGCCGTCTCCCAGCACGGGCCGCGGCAGCGCCGCGGCTACTCGCCAAGCCATGGCAGCGCCGGGCAAGCCGCTCCTGAAGTGTTCCACCGAGGGGCAGTCTAGCAGGAGCCAGGCCAGTCGTATTTTACCCCGCTCGTCAGCGGCACGGAGATCCTCGTCACCAGCAGCGCCGCATTGCTGGGTCCAGGGCTCGGCGACGAGAACGCGCCTCCGTTAATCGAGCCCCAACGGCTGACGGGCTTGTCAGACTACAAATCCACTGGATGGGTTCAGTGGTGGTCAAATTAAAGGTCAAATTACACCCGGAATACAGCCAGATGGGTGTGCAGTGCCGAAAAGGAAATCACTGGCATGCAGACCAGTGATTCCCCTGCGAGCCGTATACCGTTCCAGGCCGGATTTCCCATTTCCCAGAAAACCACTCCACACTTAGTGGGAGAGGGCGTGGAGCGGTGCGTTGGAAAGCTGTCGCCGAGAGCAGCACAACGGCATGCGTTGCATGAATACCCGCTGTGTATTGCCTGGTGTGGGCAAAGTTGCTGGAGCCGGCAAATATTAATGACTAAAATCCTTCTTAGGGACCACTGGTGCAGACAACACCCGCGCTAGCCCACTGTGTCCCCTGTGTGCTTTGGTGTGGTGCCTGGGTTGTGGTGCTTCTTGCTTAAAGTTAGCGCCACCTCTCTGTGTGGGTGGCGCTACCGTGGGCCACTTGTGTAGCGTCACCTTTTGGTGGGCCTTGTGCCTGCTGTCTCGTAGTCCTGCTGGAGCTGTGGGACTGATTATGACCGCGGCAGTGGATTATCAACTCCCACCATCGTCCCCTAGTCCCTTGTAACATCCCTCTCTCTACCCCACACACCCCTCCCGCAGCACGCGCGTGCCAGTGTCGCTGGAGCACGGTGCACAACGATCGCTCACCCATCTGCCCCGTGCCCGCCGACCCCTCATGCCCCTCTCGCAGCACGCGCGTTCTGACGGTGCTTGCGCGATGAACGACAATCACTCACCAGTTTCCCTCGTGCCCGTCTACTCCTCACCCCCACCCCCGCAGCACGCGTGCCGGCGGTGCTTGCGCGATGAATGCCGATCGCTCACCCGTCTGCCATGTGCCCACTGACCCCTCACCCCCCTCCCGCAGCACGCGCGTGCTGGCGGTGCTTGCACAATGTGCACGACAATCGTCCACCCGTCTGCCCCGTGCCCACCGACCCCTCACCCCCCTCCCGCCCAGCAGGCGTGCCGGCGGTGCTGGCGCGATACATGATGGTCGCTCACCCGTCTGCCCCCGCTGACCACTCATCCCCCTCCCGCAGCAGGCTCGTGCTGACGGTGCTTGCACGATGAACGACGATCGCTCACCGGCAGAAATTTCCTTTTCAAGACTTTTAATTAATTGTTCCACAGCCGGATTTGGCTTTGACCGCGTTGACCGTGAATTTCCCGTTGACTGGTTGTCCTCATTCATCGGTCATTTGAAAGCTGTTGCCGTGCTCTGTCTGGCGGGCTTGTCAGACTAACAATCCACTGGATGGGTTGAGCTGTGTGCACGGTCAAAGTACAGCCGGCATACAGCCAAATGGCTGTGTAGAGCCAAAAAGGAAACTACTGCTCACCAGGGTCCCCCATGCCCCCCCGGGCTTCGCAGACGGCCGCTTGCCTCGCAACACATGCACGCACCCTTGAACCTGGAAACCTAGAACGGATCTGCACCACGCACACCAAATGTGTTGATATAACACGCCCCAGCATACACACACACACACACACTACTTTGCACGCTGGCTGCTCCGAGAAGCCACGCTGATGTTTTATGCCTGGGGGCCGAGTGCCCTGTCTAGTTCCAGCCCCGACCCACTAGCCCCCCACCACCAGTAGCCAGCCACCCGTCTGTAGCGCTCGGGCGTTATATGCCGAGCAAGGTCGAATACGCTAGCCAGTAGACTCGTCACACACGACTGTAAAATCCATCATCATCATGCCCCACACTCCCGCAGCACGAGCGGTGTTGCTGGCCTGACACAGCAACTTTGCTTGCTCACCCGCCCACGCCCCACCCAGTGATCCCTGGGAAGGATTTTAGTAATTAGTTTTTTGCTCCAGCAACTTTGACCGCTCATACCAGGCACAATACACTGCGGGTATGCATGCAATGCATGCCGTTGTGCTGCTCTCGGCAAGAGCTTTCCAACGCATTGCTCCACGCCCTCACCCACTAAGTGTAAGGTGGTTTTCTAGGAAATGGGAAATCCGGCTCGGAGCTGTATACAGCTCGCAGGGGAATCACTGCCCACCCCACTGTCACTCACAAGCACGCAAGCTGGCCTGACAGCCACGCTGCCCGCGCACAAGCCCACACCCCCTCCCACAGCACACGCGTGCTGTTCTGAAAGTAACGCTGCCCGCTCCCCCACCGCCCCCCCCCCTTCCCCGCGCGCCCCCACTGACGCAGCACGCGCGTGCCGGCTGTCCTGACAGTCACGCCGCTCGCTCCCCACACCCCTCGCACACACACACACACACACACTCCCGCAGCACACGCGCGCCGGCTGTCCTGATAGTCATGCTGCTTGCTCCTCACACCCCTCACACACACACACGCACACACACACACACATACACACACACACTGCCGCAGCACACGCGTGCCGGCTGTCCTGACCGTCACGCTCATCGCATTCCTGGGCGTCGTGTTCTTTGGCGCGGTGTCACGCGCCCGCGACACTAACGGCGAGTGAGAGGTCACGGCCTCTCAATCAGCAGCCAGAGCACAGCGCAGAGCACAGCAGATAGAGCTCTTGGTGTGGCTGCGGAGGCAAGCTCTTCGGCGCGGTGCCCCGCGCGCGCGACATCAACGGCGAGTGAGAGGTCAATCGGCAGTAAGAGTTCAGCACAGAGCACAGCATATGGTGCTTTTCGTGTGGCTGCGGCGTTGTGTTCTTTGCCGCGGTGTCTGCGCGCGTGACACGAGCGACGGAGAGGTCACGACCTCTCAATCGGTCGTCAGAGCACAGCACAGGGTGCTTTACTTCGTGGCTGCCTGCGCGGCGTTCGGCCTGTAGAAATCTGCGCTCTCGGGCGGTGCGCTGCGGCCGACGCGCAGGCACCCCAAAGGACGGCAGCGAATGAGTCAAGGTCTTCCTCGTTGTCAGCAGCCTCTCTCACACATGCCTGCTGAGTTTGTCAGTCGAACCGACCGCTGCTGGCGCAGCCACCGCTGCGAGTGCTGCACACTGGGGTGCACAATTATGTTGCTGGTCCAGCGGAGATAGAGAGGAGCTACAGAGGGTTGCCTTGCATACAGCCCACTCCGATTGAAATTTGCTTCCACATGGAGGCCACGCTACGGCAAATCTACACTAGATCTGCTCCACGCAACACACAACCGCACACACGGGCCCAAGTTGGTGTAAAGACGCCTGCACATCACGGCAGTAGCAGCACCACCACCACCTACCAGTCGCACTCCGCGTCCCTGCTGCGCCTCAGCAACCCCCAACGGAAGCAGCCGCACAACTACTGACGATACTGACAATTACGTGACCGGCGCATGTGACGCTGGCACATTAGTCGGCCACAAGATGATGATGATGATGGATGTTACAGTCAGGGACACCTCTAAAGGCAAAGGCGCAGAAGACCGTGCTCGGCGCGTATGGCCCGAGCACCTTACTGAGATGGCTGGCTGTCGGTGGTAGGGAACCCAAACTCTGTAAAGAGCGTGGGCGCGCCCCCACGTCCCCTACCGCAGCGGCAGCAAACGCTTGTTGAAGAAACACATGGCCCCCCTGATCCTCCCGCCGACGCCGCACGCAGAGCCTCCTCAACCAGGCTGTGCACCGCGACATACCCCGGCGTCTCCTTGCTCGCAGGCTTGCACAGCTGCGAGTGGAGTGAGAGAGCAAGAGGGGGGGTCAGTGCTTCCTCGATTGATTTCAATTAATTAATTCTTACAGCCCGGCCACCGGTGGCCGGGGGCTGCACCCCGGAAAATCGGGGAAAACGGGCGGTTGACCCTTAAAAAAAAAAAACGGCCGAAAAAACGCCAATGGCAGTTTACCGCCCAATCGAAAAAGCACTGGGGGGGGGGGTTCGCTACAGACAGAGCGAACGTTTCCGGCACGCACGCACACACGCACGCAACAGGGATACGGAACGACGGGAGCAGGGTGTGTGCATCGCAGAAGCACGCACGCAATTGCCCCTGCCCCGTCCACTCCCCCCCACACACACACCTGCACACACACACACACGGACACGGACACACACACACACACACACACACACACACACCTGCACGTGGTTCTCCTGCCCCAGCACGATCCGCTCTCCAAAGCCCGGGTAGCCGCTCTCCTCGGGCACTATGAACATGCGCGGCAGAACGCCAAACTCGGTCGGCTGTGGGGTGAGAGGGAGGCATGTGTGTGTGTGTGTGTGTGGCTCAGATGCGTTGCCCCCCCCTGGCACATAACGTGCATATGAGCTCCTTATCATCACACCAGCATCGTGCCCAGCCGCCCCGCACCCGCCCCACACCCCACCGCCCCACACCTGGCCTTCCAGCAGCGACACCCGCCCCGAGAGTAACCGACAATCGAAAGTAAAAGTAAGTAACTGCTCCCACACCTGGCCCTCCAGCAGCGACACAACTTGTAGGCCGCGTTGGTCGTGCAGGGGCTGCGGTGGGCTCATCAAGGGCCAAAAATAACCGGAAATAACCGTGGATCAAAAAGAACCCAAAGGTCACTCTCTCTCTCTCGCACACATACCCCCCCTCCTCTCGCGCTCTCCCTCTCTCGTGTCTACGTACTCAGCACGCACCTGGCCCTCCAGCAGTGACACCACGTGCAGGCCACGTTGGTCGTGCAGGGACTGCGTTGGGCTCATCAAGGGCCAAAATTAACCGGAAATAACCGAAAGTTGAAAGTAACCCAAGGTCACTCTCTCTCTCTCTCGCACACACACATTCCCCCTCTCACGCTCTCCCTCCCTCCTGTCCACGTACTTATACTAAACACACACCTGGCCTTCCAGCAGCGACACCACGTGCAGACCGCGCTGGTCATGCAGAGACTGCGTTGGGGCAAGGGTGGGTGGGGGGGGAGGGAGGCATCAGTTGAGGGAGCCCTAAAAAGGGGTTGGGAACAGGGAACAGTACCAGGGAACAGAGAACTGGGAGCATTACGGGGAGGAGTCGGATGTGGGAGCCGAGTGCCCTGTCTAGCTAGGTCCAGCCCCGACCCACTAGCCCCCCACCACCAGTAGCCAGCCACCCGTCTATAGCTCGGGCGTTGTACACCGAGCAAGGTCAAATACGCTGCCTGTACGTGCGTCACACACGACTGTAAAATCCATCATCGTTACCAGTTACCTGAACTGGGAACAGGGGACCCTGAAGGAGGGGCCCTAGACAGGGTGGTTGAACACACGTTGGGGCCACAAGAAACTCTCACACACACACGCACGCACACACACACACACACACACACACAGAGAGAGAGATATCGTTACAGAGAACTCTGCACGGCAGACCTAGATAGGCTGTTTCTAGTCATCAATTGAGGAGATTCCGTTTGAAGGCGGGAGACCAACCGTGCGCCAGCAAGAGGGTGAACAACCTCATTCGTAAAGCAGTGGGGGAAAGGGGCAGTGGCGGGTCATTGACGGCTGTGTTCGTCAATCCGCCTCGACTGAGTTTAAACTAGGTGTCGGCAGAAGGACTTCCACAGTTGTGGAAATCATGCTAAGATGATCCACTCGGTGGTGACTCGCTCGGCGAACTCGGGGCGCTCGGGGATGTCGCGTGTGAAGTTGAAGAGATGGATGTTTGCGGAGGGCGTAGAACGTGACGGAGTGGGCGCAAAAGTCACCGGCGTGAGCCGGAAGAAGGTGATGGCGCCGCCGGCATAGAGCGAAGTCGTGTCCGAACAGCGGTAGTTGTGCAAGTGGGGGGCAGTGGGAGGGAGGCAGCGGGAGGGTAGTCGGAGGGAGAGGGTGAGGGCGGGGGAGGGTTAGGAGGGGCGGGGGGCACAGGATGGGGTGGGGTGCAGTGGGGATGGAGGGGTGGAAGACAGGAGAAGGGAGGGAGGAGAGGGGAGAGAGGAGGGAGCCACACTGTGGCCCGGCCACATGGCGCATACATAGGCGCTGGTAGCATGGGGGGGGGGTGCATGGGGTGCATGTGCGCGCATGGGGCGCATGGGGAGGGGCAACTCCATGTGACGAGCATGTGGGTGTATGGAGGTCGACGGGGCAGCAGTGGGATAAGCGGTGGGTCTCTTGAGGTGGGGCGTGGGGTCGAATGAACGACTGGGCGGTGGGCGGTGGGCGGTGGGCGACGGTGGCGGCTGGAGGAACTCGGTAGCTCAAGTTGAGCGCTGGCTCGGGCCGCATAGCGGTCGAGGTGATGGCACTGAGATACCTGGGCTCCGTTGTCTGAAGCTGCAGAGCTGCGGGGGGAGGGAAATCTGTGCGGTAGGGCGTCACGTGTTTTTTGCCATGTGGAGGGCGTGCGAGAGAGTGCGGATGGACTGAGTTCCTGGATGCATGCGTCGACTGGCTGCTGAATTGGCAGCCCGACGACAGGGGCGTACGGAGGAGGAGAGGCGGCGAGAATCGGCGGCGGCATGGGTGAAGGGGGGTCGACGTAGGCGGCGGCGATGACTGCGCGGGCGCAGCGCCCGCAGGAGTGGGGCGCCCACAGGAGTGGGGCGCCCACACACACAAACACACACACACACACAAACACACCTGCAGCGCCGCGTTGAGCTTGATTATGTGGGGCCGAGGTGTGAGGCGTGCCAGGGATGGAGCGGGCCTCGCCCAGAAAGTGCACGCAGCTACAATTCTCCTCCGCCATCTCTCTCTCCCTCTCTCTCCCTCTCTTTCTTTTGCTGCCTCTCCCTCTAACACTTCCTCTCCCTCTCTCCTTTCTCTCTCTCTCTCTTTCAAAACACACACACACACACACACACACCTGCAGCGCCGCATTCAGTTCAATCAAGTGTGGCCCAGGTGTGAGGCGTGCCAGGGACGGAGCGGGCCTCGCCCCAGGTAGAGCTCGCAGCTTCCATCCCATAGCAGCGAGGTTTGAGCCAAAATGTGGGGTGGCAAAGAAGAGGATGCCTCGCGTGTTCTGTGGTGTGGAGGTGGTGGGAAGGTGGTGGGAAGCCAGAGGGTCAGGCAGTGCGCGTAGCTTCCCATCCCATGGCAGTGAGGTTTAAGCCAAAGTGTGGGGCGGCAAAGAAGAGGATGCCTCACGTGTTCTGTGGAGGAGAAGTGGTGGGAAGGTGGTAGGAATGTGGTGAGAAGGTGGTTGGAAGGTGGAGGGAAGGTGGTGGCAAGGTGGTGGGAACGTTGTGGGAAGGCAGAGGGTCAGGCAGTGCGCGTAGCTTCCCATCCCATGGCAGTGAGGTTTAAGCCAAAGTGTGGGGCGGCGAAAAAAAAGGATTCCGCGCGTGTTCTGTGGGGGGAATGTGGGGGGACGGTGGTGTGAAGGTGGTGTGAAGGTGGTGCAGATGGGCAGGCAGCGCGCGTAGCTTCCCATCCCATGGCAGAAAGGTTCGAGCTCGAGTGTGGGGCGGCAACAAGAGGATGCCTCGCGTGTTATGTGGTGTGGAGGTGGGTGGAAGGTGGTGGGAAGGTGGTGGGAAGGTGGTGGGAAGCCAGAAGGTCAGGCAGTGCGCGTAGATTCCATCTCATAGCAGGGAGGTTTGAGCTAAATGTGGGGCAGTGAAGAACAGGATGCCTCGCTTGTTCTGTGGTGGGAAGATGGGCGGAACGTGGGGGGATGGTGGTAGGAAGGTGGAGGGATGGTGCCGGGAAGGTGGTAAGAAGGTGGTGGGCAGCCAGAGGGTCAGGCAGTGCGCGTAGAT
>VFSX01000437.1:97500-120000 GCA_016618255.1 Chlamydomonas sp. UWO 241 | reverse complement strand
GGCACGAGGCCCACCAAAAAGGTCGAGCTACAAAAGTAGCCCACGGTGGCGCCAACCACGTAGTGGCGGGCTAAGCTTTGAATGTGACAAGCCGAGCTAGGCCAGCCACAGTGTGGGGTGTGATTGTGTGGATCTTCAGTATGGCTTGGGCTGTATTGATCGGCCACACCCACACACCAACACACCGGCTCGGGCGATGTTATCGACCCCCCCACACACAAGCACGCAGACATGCACGTATACACCAGTGTTCCCGTTAGCCAACCCGCAACCCGACACAGTGCACTTTCGGGTTGAGATTGGCTGATTCGGGCTGGCGCGTCGGGTTGAGATTGCGCGACCCAAGTCCGACCAAAACAAGTGTGAAGATCGGCATTTTCGCACTTTTCCCGCCAAAATTCGCCTCTGTCGGGCTGAGTTTGGCGAAATTAGCTCGAGGACCGGGTTGAGCCTACTCAAAGATCCTTAACGGAACCACTGGATCACACACGCACATGCACCCACCCCACCCCTAACACCTTCATCAGCAGCCCGCCCATCGAGTGGCACACAAACACGACCGGGCGAGTGCCCCCCCACACACAGACACACACACACACACACACACGCGCACGCCGACCCACTCATCCACCCAGCCAGCCAGCTAGCCACCTGCCTTCATCAATAGCCCGCCCATCGAGTGGCACACAAACACGACCGGGCGAGTGCCCCCCCACACATAGACACACACACACACACACACTCACACACGCACACGCGCACGCCAGCCAGCCAGCTAGCCACCTGCCTTCATCAATAGCCGCCATCGAGTGGCACAAACACGACCGGGCGAGTGCACCCACCCCCCACCCACCCCCACCCACACGCACACCCACCCACCCATCCACGCGCACCTTCATCAATAGCCCGCGGGCGGGGCTATGGGCTGTGCCACCCAATGGGCACAGAAACACGACCGGGCGAGTACCGACACCCGCAGCCCCCCCCCCACACCTTCATCAATAGCCCGCCCATAGAGTGGCACACAAACACGACCGGGCGAGTGCCCACACCCGCTGCCAGGAGCTGCCTCGTCACGCGCGCGGCGGTTTCCTCCAGGGGCAGGGACTCGACCTGTTTTGGGGTGTGGGGCGGGTGAGGGTTGAGTGGGATTTGGACCAATATTTCAGTGAGGTTTGAGTGACTTTTGAGTGCCTTTTGGACCATCTGTTGCGTGAGGTTTGAGTGAGATTAAGTGACAGAGGGAGCCAAGCAGGAGCTGCCGGTGTCCCGCGCGCGCGTTATGGTTTCCTCCAGGGGACTCGACCTGCGTATGTCAGTTTGGTTCGGTCAAGATGTGTTTGGTTTGGATGAGTGTTGACTTGTGCGTGCTTCCGTGACTTTTGAGTGGGCTTTGAGTGGGATTGAGTGCCCACACTCGCAGTCAGGAGCTGCCGCGTCACGCGCGCGCGGAATCCCTCCAGCGGAAGGGATTCGACCTGTTTTGGGGTGTGGGGTGAGTGAGGTTTGAGTGAGATTTTGACCACCTTTTGAGTGAGTGTTGAGTGAGTTTTGAGTGAGATTGACAGAGTGAGCCAGCCAGGAGCTGCCGCGTCACGCGCGCACGGCGGTTTCCTCCGCCAGGGACAGGGATTCGACCTGCGTGTTTGAAGGATTCACTATTGAGTGAGATTGAGCGATGGGTGGAGCCAGATAGAAGCTGCCGCATCACACGCGTGCGGCGGTTTCTTCCAGGGGCAGGGACTCGACCTGTTTTGGGGTATGGGGTGAGTGCGTGCTGAGTGAGTTTTGTACCACCTTTTGAGTAAGTTTTGGGTGAGGCTCGAGTGAGTTTGAGTGATGGAGTGAGCCAGTCAGGAGCTGCCGTGTCATGCGCGCGCGCGGCTGTTTCCTCGGCCAGGGGCAGGGATTCGACCTCTGTGTGGCTGAGAAATTCACTGTTGAGTGAGATTGGGCGACAGAGGGAGTCAGATAGACGCTGCCGCGTCACACGCGCGCGGTCGTTTCCTCCAGGGGCAGGGATTCGACCTGATTCAGTCTGAAATGAGTGAGGTTTGAGCAAGCTTTGAGTGATTTTTGAGTGAGATCGAGTGACAGAGGAGCCAGACAGCACACACAAACAAAATAACACACACATACACACACACACACACACACACACACACACACACACGCGCACGCACACACACATATGCACACGCACGCACGCACACACACACGCACACCTGATACTTTGTGAACGGAGTAGCATACTCCACTGTGAGAAGGCGAACACATGGACACGCACGCTCACACATACACGCGTGCGCAGCCACAGCCACAGCCACAGCCACAGCCACAGCCACAGCCACAGCCACGCACACAACGTGCACACACAAACACGCAAACATACAAACAACACACACACCTCGTAATTTGTGAACGACGCTGCGTACTCGACCGTGAGCAGGCAAACACAGCCACACACACACACACACATATACACACACACACACACAAACGTGCGCATGTACAGTTACAGCCACAGCCACACACGCGCGTACACACACACACACACACACACACAACACACACACCTCATAATTTGTGAACGGCGCTGCGTACTCGACCGTGAGCAGGCGGGCAGTGGGGAAGTCGGTAGCCAGCCAATCGCTTGGCCACACCTGGCCACACCATAAGTGTGGGGGATGTGTGGGAGGTATGGAGAAAGTGTGGGAGGTGTGGAGGAGGTGTGTGTTTGTGGGAAATGCATGTGCAGAGGGGTGTGTGGGGGGAGGTGTGTGTGTGGGGGGGGAGGTGTGTGTGCAGTGTAGCAGAGGTGTGGGGGAGGTGTGTGTGGGGGGGAGAGGTGTGGGTAAGTCTGTAGCCAGCCAGTTGCTCGGTCACACCTGCTGGTGTGGAAGAGGGGTGTGGGGGAGGTGTGGGGATATGTGGGGTGTGTGTGTGGGAGGTGTGTGGGTGTGTGGGAAATGCGTGGAGATGTGTGTGAATGTGTGTGTGGAGGGGATGTGTGCGGGAGTCAGCAGCCAGCCAGTCACGTGTAGGTGTAGGTGTGTGCGTGAACGTGTGCGTGTGCATGTGCATGTGTGTGTGTGTGTGGCAGGAGCCGTAACCCAGGTTGCCCGTGCGATGGGAACTGCAACGAATCTCTCTCTCTCTCTCTCTCTCTCTCTCTGTGTGTGTGTGTGTGTGTGTGTGTGTGTGTGTGTGTGTTTGTGTCTGTGTACATGCACAGCGCACACGTACCGATGACAGTGGCAGATGGAACGTCTGGGACGCCGGTGCGACCGGCACGCGCGGCGCCTTGGTTTCAGCTTTTGGGGAGGGATCGCCACTGCTGCTGCTGCTGCCGCTGCTGCTGCTGTTACCACTGCACGTAGGTGGTGCAAATTTGTGAGGGTGGGTGAGAAGGTGAGGGGAAGGTTGGGAGAAGGTGGGGGGAAGCTGCGACCGGCACGCGCGGCGCCTTGGTTTCAGCTTTCAGTGACGGATCGCCACTGCTGCTGTTGGTACGACTGCGCATAGGTGGTGCGGATGTGTTTGGGTGAAAGATAAGGTGGTAGGAAGGTTGTGAGAAGGTGGTGGGAAGGTGCGACCGGCACACGCGGCGCCTTGGTTTCAGCTTTCGGGGAAGGATCGCCACTGCTGTCGCTGCTGCTGCCACTGCTGCTGCTGCTGCTGCTGATGATGATGATGGTACCACGGCGCATAGGTGGTGAAAATGTGTGAGGGTGGGTTTGAAGGTGAGAAAAAGTTGGTGAGAAGGTGGTGGGAAGGTGGTGAGAAGGTAGTGGGAACGTGCGACTGGCATGTGCGGCGCCTTGGTTTCAGCTTTTGGTGAAGGATCGCCACTGCTGCTGCTGCTGTTGCCACTGCACATGGGTGATACAAATGTGCAAGGGTGGGTGAGAAGGTGAGGAGAATGTGGTGAGAAGGTGGCGGGAAGGTGGTGAGAAGGTGGTGGGAGGGTGCGATCGGCACGCGCGGCGCCTTTGTTGTGACTGCCAGGGAAGACTCGCCACTGCTGCTGCTGGTACCACTGTGCATAGGTGGTGCTGATGTGTGAGGGTGGGTGAGAAGGTGAGGAAAATGTGGGGTGAAAGTGGGGAGAGGGTGGGAAGAAGGTGGTGGGAAGGTGCGACTGGCACGCGCGGCGCCTTGGTTTCAGCTTTCGGGGAAGGATCGCCACTGTTGCTGGCACCACTGCTGCGGGTGCCACTGCGTGTGCATGGGAAGAAGGCGGGAAGGAGGAATGAGGGGGGACAAGAACGTGGTGAGAAGGTGGTGAGAAGGTGGGGAGAGGGTGGCGAGAAGGTGCAACCGGCGCGTGCGGCGCCTTCGTTTCAGCTGTCGGTGACGGATCGCCACTGCTGCTGCTGTTACCACTGCATGTAGGTGGTGCAAATGTGTGCGGGTGGGTTTGAAGGTGGTGGGAAGGTGGTTGGAAGGTGCGACCGGCACGTGGCGCCTTGCTTGCAGCTGTAAGGGAAGGATCGCCACCGCTGCTGCTGCTGTTACCACTGTGTGTGTGTGTGTGTGTGTGTGCGTGTGTGTGTGTGTGTGTGTGCGTGCGCGTACTGGCATCAAGAGCTGTCAACCGGGATGTTCAACGATGGGATGTATAGCGATTCTCGCTCTGTTTCGCTCTCCATCTCTCTCTCTTTCTCTCTGTCTCCATGTCTGTCTGTCTGTCTGTCTGTCTCTCTCTTCCTCTCTCTCTCTCTCTCTCTCTCTCTCTCTGTGCATGCGTGCGTGTGTGCATGCGTACGTGTGTGTGTCTGTGTGTGTGTGTGCGTGCAGCAGCACATACCTTCCATTGGCCGCCCTTTCCGCTGCCGGCAGGTCCTTTTCGTCCTTTGACGTGTGTGTGTGTGCACATGCGTGCGTGTGCGCGTGCTTGCGTGTGTGCGTGCGCGTGCGTTGGTGTGTGTGTGTGTGTGTGTGTGCAGCAGCACATACTTCCATTGGCCGCCATCGCAGCGGCCGGCAGGTGCCTTTTGTCCTTTGACGTGTGCGTGTGCGCGTGCGTGCGCGTGTGCGTGCGTGCATGCGTGTGTTGTTGTTGTTGTGTGTGTGTGTGTGTGTGTGTGTGTGTGTGCGTGCGTGCAGCAGCACATACCTTCCATTGGCCGCCCTCGCAGCGACCGGCAGGTCCCTTTCGTCACTTGGCGTGTGTGCGTGCGCGTGCGTGCGTGTGTGCGTGTGTGCGTGTGTGCATGCGTGCATGTGTGTGTCTGTGTGTGTGTGTGTGTGAAGCAGCACATACCTTCATTGGCCGCCCTTGCCGCGGCCGGCAGGTCCTTTTCGTCCTTTGACGTGTGTGTGTGCACGTGCGTGCGTGTGCGCGTGCGTGCGTGCATGTGTGCGTGTTGGTGTGTGTGTGTGTGTGTGTGTGCATGCAGCAGCACACACCTTCCATTGGCTGCCCTCGCAGCGGCCGGCATGTCCTTTTCGTCCTTGGACGTCGGCACCGAAACGTTCTTCTTTCGCCACGTGATGAATGGGCCGCCGCGGATGCCATGCACGAATACAACATCGATGGCGGGCTCGCCTACAGGCGCGCCAGGGGGTTCAGAGGCAATTGAAAAGGGGGGTGTCAACCGTAAATGTCCCTGGGATTGTGGTCGAGGGGACGTCGGCGCCAAAACATCCTTCTTGCGCTGCGTGACGTGGACGGGCCGCCGCGGATGCCATGCACGAATATGACGTCGATGTTGGGCTTGCCTGCAGTGTGTTGTTCCCGGTTTTAGCTGGGCTTTAGTGCTGATGGTTTTGGGGAGATTTGCAGTCTTGGTTTGCCGCGGATGCCGTGCAAAAACACGACGTCGATGGCGGGCTTACCAGGGTTGCTGCCCGCCCACTCGCTGCTGGGCCCGCCGCCACCGCTGCCGTTGCCGCTGTCGCTGCGCCCAGGCGCGCCGCCGTCTCCCCCTCCTTCACCGACGCCGCCGCCACCGCCGCCGCCGCCGTCGCTGCCACTGCCGCTGCTGTAGAGCGCCGAGAGCGGCGCGGCCGCAGTTGGCGGCGGCGGCAGCTCCGGCTCGCGCGGGAACCCCGCGCCGCGCGCGCGCGCCACGGGGCGGCGACGCGCGAGCGCCGCGTGGTGGCCGGCGCGCGGCACTAGCAGGTGGACCATGTCGCCAAACACTGGGGGACCGCCCGGGCCGTCGACACCGTCCACACCGTTCACACCTCCCACACCGTCCAAACTCCCCACACCGTCCACACCACCCGTGGTGTTGTCCGCAGCGTGTGTGGACGTGGCGGCTAGGTGGAGGAGCGCCTGTATGAGTGGCAGGCGGTGGTGGTGGTGGTGGCGGTGGTGTCAAAGGGGTGGTGGTGGTGTAACAGCCACGCATGTCAAGTAAAGAGTTAGCACAAAGGGTGCTCTATGTCAGACCAGCGAGTGGTCTGACATGTTGAGATCCTACCTTTTAAGAGCGGGAACCCACACCCGGCTTTCCGAATGAAAGGCCCAGTGGCTAAGGTTTTTGTCACAGGGGAAGGGGGGAGGCAAAGCAGCACTGGAGCAGCGCCTTAGTGTGTGTGCGCCAGGCGTTTGTTCGTGGTGGTGGGGGCGGGGGTGGGGGGTGGGGGCAGGTGTGTGTGTGTGTGTGGTGGTGGTGGTGGGGGGCAGCGCAGCACAGCACACAGCACAGCCCCACAAGCACAGCATGCAGCACGCAGCGTGCAATGCAGCACGCGGCCACACCACGGCGGCATGGCTCGCCAGCCGGCAGTCAACGGTCTTGACAACACAGCCCCCCCCCCCTCCCAAAACAAAGAAACGTAGAGCACAGCGCAGCACAGCATATCACAGCACACGGCGCAGCCAGTGCGCCCCACCAATTGGCTCCTCGGTTACCTTGGCTGCATGGTTTGCCAGCCGGCAGTCATCGCTATTGGCCGCGTACTTGAGGCAAGTGCGCCACGCCAGCCACAGCACAACACACAGCACGCAGCACGCAAAACACAGCACACAGCACACAGCACACAGTACGCAGCCCACAAAGCGCGGTCACACCTTGGCTGCATGGCTCGCCAGCCGGCAGTCGTCGCTATTGGCAGCACACTCGAGCCAAGTGCGCCACAGGGGGGCGCTACGTCAGCTACAGCACACAGCACACAGCACACAGCACAAAGCACAAAGCACACAAAATGCGGTCACACCTTGGCTGCATGGCTTGCCAGCCGGTAGTCATCGCTATTGGCCGCGCACGCGAGCCAAGTGCGCCACGGGAGGGCGCCATGTCAGCCACAGAACACAGAAAACAGCACGCAGCACACAGCACGCAGCCCACAGCCCACAGCATGCAGCCCACAGCATGCAGCCCACAGCATACAGTACGCAGTCTCAGCCAACAGCCCACAGCACACGGCACACGGCCTACAGCATACAGCACACTGCACACGGCACACAGCACACAACACACGGCACACGGCACACGGAACACATCACACAGCGCACAGCACACAGTACACAGCACGCGATCTCACCTTGGCTGCATGGCTGGCCAGCCGACAGTCGTCGCTATTGGCAGCACACTCGAGCCAAGTGCGCAACAGGAGGGGGATGCCACACCCGCCACAGCACACAGCACAGCACAAAGCTCACAGCACATACAAACACAAGCACACAGCCCACAGCACGCGGCGTCACCTTGGCTGCATGGCTGGCCAGCCGACAGTCGTTGCTATTGGCAGCACACTCAAGCCAAGTGCGCGACAGGAGGGGGATACCACACCCGCCACAGCACACAGCACAGCACAAAGCTCACAGCACATACAAACACAAGCACACAGCCCACAGCACGCGGCGTCACCTTGGCTGCATGGCTGGCCAGCCGACAGTCGTCGCTTTTGGCAGCACACTCGAGCCAAGTGCGCAACAGGAGGGGGATGCCACACCCGCCACAGCACACAGCACAGCACAAAGCTCACAGCACATACAAACACAAGCACACGGCCCACAGCACGCGGCGTCACCTTGGCTGCATGGCTGGCCAGCCGACAGTCGTCGCTTTTGGCAGCACACTCGAGCCAAGTGCGCCACGGGGCAGACGCCACGTCAGCCGCGCCGGGATGAGTCAGCGAGAGCAGCGCGAGCAGGCGGGCAGCCTGGTGTGTGTATGTATGTGTGTGTGTGTGTGTATGTGTGTGTGTTCGTGTGTGTGTGTGTGCGCGTGTGTGATTGTGCAAATTTATATCCGCCACTTAAGCGACAACTTGCAGTTTCTTCCTCAACAAACAACTTTTCTAATGTCAATGGATTTGTGGCAGTTATCAGTGATTTCCCTGCGAGCCGTGTGCCGCTCCGAGCCGGATTTCCCATTTCCCAGAAAACCACGACACACTTGGTGGGAGAGGGCGTGGAGCGGTGCGTTGGAAAGCTCTTGCCAAGAGCAGCCCAACGGCATGCTTTGCATGAATACCCGCGGTGTATTGTGCCTAGTGTGAGCGGTCAAAGTCGCTGGAGCCGGCAAAAAACTAATTGCTAAAATCCTTCCCAGGGACCACTGGCAGTTATCCTCTTACGAGCGTGAGCGGGCACGCACCTGCCGCTGCATGCCCAGTCTGTACAATCCGTCATGGTCGCTGCAAGCACAAATAACACAAGCAAACGACTGTACCAACGCTGAGCGAGGTTGAATACGCTGCCTGTAGGGGCGTCACACACGGCTGTAAAATCCATCATTATAAACTCATGGGCACAAAGCAGCGTGCGCGCGCACCTGCCGCCGCATGCCCAGTTTTGGCGATCCGTCGTGGTCGCTGTTGATGCCTTCCTCCGACGTCTCCGGGCTCACTGTACGTGCAGGATTTGTGCATGTGTGTGTGCGGGGGGGGGGGGGGGCAGTGTGTGTGTGCGTGCGTGCGTGTATGCAAGTATGTGTGTGCGTGTGTGTGTATGTGTGTGTGTGTGATGGTTGGCGATCCAACGTGGTCGCTGTTGATGCCTTCCTCTGACGTCTCCGGGCTCCCCGGATGTGTGGATGTGTGAATCGGGGTAAATGGGAGAGCGGCTGTGGTAGGGCCTCACCAATTGACCCCCCCCCCCACACACACACCCTCGCACCTGACACACCCAAAGCGGCGGCTCCAGCCTCGTTGACCGAACTGAGCGGGGCGGTCGGGGGAGCTATCAAGGAGGATGCTAGGGCAGGGGAAGAGGCGGAGGCAGCCGGCACGGTGCGCCCGAGGAGCGGCTGCGGGGCAACCCCGCTCCCGGCCTCGCCGCCCCCTCCCGCTCCTCCTCCTCCTCCTTCCCCGCCGCTGTCCTCTCTGCTGTTGCTGGTGTCGCTGGTGCTGCTGCTCAAGGCTGCTGCGGAGGCGGGCTGGCCACCCGCGCGCGTGGCGCCGTCCTTTCCGCCATCAACATTTCCTGCGCAGTCCGGCACGCCAGCTAGGCGCTGAAGCAGCGGCAGCACGCCTGCGCTGGTTGTGGGTGGTTGTGGGTGGTTGCAGGTGGTGGGTGGTTGCAGGTGGTTGTGGGTGGTGGTTGCACGCCAGCTAGGCGCCGCAGCAGCGGCAGAGAGCCTTCGGGCGGTGTGGGTGGTTGTGGGTGGTTGTGGGTGGTGGTTGCACGCCCGCTAGGCGCTGCAGCAGCGGCAGCACGCCTGCGGGCAGTTGTGGGTGGTTTTGGGTGGTTGCAGGTGGTTGTGGGTGGTTGTGGCACGCCAGCTAGCTAAACGATGCAGCAGCGGCAGCACGCTTGCGGGTGGTTGTGGGTGGTTGCGGGTGGTTGGTTGTGATTGGTTGTGGGTGGTTGTGGCACGCCCTCGGGTGGGACCATGACCACGACCCGCACTCGAGTCGTGCAGCCACCCACCCGGACATCCACCTTCACAGTCCGCCCACTCCCTGCACACACACATCCACCTTCACAGTCCGCCCACTCCCTGCACACACACACACACACACACGCACACGCACGCACGCACGCACGCATGCACGCACGCACGCACGCACGCACGCATGCACGCACGCACGCACGCATGCATGCACACAAACACACACACACACATGCATACACGCACACACACACACGCACGCACACACACACACACACACACACACACACGCACGCACGCACGCCCGGACACACACACACACACACACACATGCACACACACACACAGACACGTGCGCAGGCCATCACAGCGGAGCACGCCATTGCAGTGTTTGACTGACAGGTGCCGGCGGCACCCCTCCCCCCACACACAGCCTCCCACCCCATTCACACCCACACACACGCGAGCACAGACACCCACACACAGCTGACAGCTGCTGGCCTCTTTCCTAGGGTCTCATGCGCCATCAGAGGCGTTCGACAGACTGTAAAATCGACCCCCCCCCACACACACATAATCTTCTGCCCACCTGCGTCGTGCAGCCACACAAGCGACGTGCCGTCGTGTGATGCCATCGTGGCCAGCGCGTCCATGGCGTCGTTGGCACCCTGTGTGTGTGTGCGCGTGTGTGTGTGTGCGTGTGTGTGCATGTGCATGCGTGCGCGCGTGCGTGCGTGCGTGTGTGTGTGTGTGTGCGCGCGCGATAGAGAGAGAGACAGTGTGTGCGTGCGTGCATGCATGTGTGCGTGTGTGTGTGTGTGTGTGTGTGTGTGTGTGTGTGTGTGTGTGTGTGTGGTTACTTTTACAGTTCGTCGGACGCCTTTGATGGCGCATTAGACCCTAGGAAAGAGTGCTTCTAGTAGCTTCTGTCTAGCTTCAAACCAGCCCCGATATCCGCCCTGGCCTTCCTCTGATCAGGCGCACCTTCCACTTAGCTTCTATGTAGCTTCAACCCAGTCCCGATAACCACCCTGGTCTTCCTCTGATCAGGCGCAACTTCATCCAACCGTCTACCTAGCTTCTACCCAGATCCAATCACCACCTTGACCGTCTCCTTCATGAGGCCCACCTTCCACCTAGCTTCTACCTAGCTTCTACCCAGCTCTGCACACCGAACCTTGGCCATTGATCAGACGCAACTTCTACCAAGCTGCTACATAGCTTCTACCAAGCTTCAATCCAGCTCCAATTCTCACCTTGTCGCCAAGGTTGGCCCCCAGCATGCGCGCAGAGTGGCGCGCACAGACACTGCATGCTTTATCTCTGGCGCTCACCCCCCCCCCTCTCTCTCTACCTTCCTCTCCCTCTCCCTCTCTTTCTCTCTTTCTCTCTCTCTCTGTCTCTCTCTCTGTCTTTCTCTCTCTTTCTCACTTTGTCGGCAAGGATTGCCCCCCCAAGACGCATGCGCGCAGAGCGGCGCGCGCGCACACTGCATGCTTTTATCCCTGTCGCATTCTCTTGCTTCCCCTCCGTCTCTCTCTCCCCCCCCCTCCCCCTCTTTCCCTCTCTCTCTCTCTCCCTCTTCCACTCTCTCTCTCCCCCGCCCTCTTCCTCTCTCTCCCTCCCTCCCTCCCTCCCTCCCTCCCTCCTCCCTCCCTCCTCCCTCCTCCCTCCCGCCCTCCTCCTCCTCCCTCTCGCCTCCTCCCTCCCTCCCTCCCTCCCTCCCTCCCTCCCTCCCTCCCTCTCTCTCTCTCTCTCTCTCTCCCTCTGTGTGTCATTCTCTCTTTCTCACCTTGTCGGCAAGGTTGGCCCCTAAAAGGCGCATGCGCGCAGAGTGGCGCGCGCCCGCCACGCGCACCTGCATGCGCACGGGCATAGGGAGCCATGTGTGTTTGTGTGTGTGCGCGCGCGCGTGTGTGTGTGTGGGGGGGGGGTCGTGTGCGTGTTTGTGAGTGTGTGCGTGTGTGTATGCATGTGTGTGTGTGTTTGTGTGTGCATGCGGCTGCGGATGCGCGCAGAGCGGCACGCGCTCGCCACGCGCACCTGCACGTGTAAGGGCACAGGGAGCCATGTGTGTGTGTGTTTTCTGCTTTAGCCGTTCTACTAAGGCTCACTGAGTCGGCGTAGGACGAGGCGACGAGACAAGACGAGAGGCAAAATGGCACTAGATTTTGACTTCTCTGTTAATTGGTCTCTCGCCCGACAGGACGAGGAAGCTAGCTGGGACGGTCAATGACTGGTCAAAGACTCGTCGAAAGACCTCCCCTACACAAGCTATCGCGCACAGGCACTCCAGTCCGCCGCGGCCACGCGTGCGCGTGACCGCGCCTTCTCCGCAGGGCACTCCGTGCTAGCTTTGCTCGTCCGCAAACAACTGCCACAACCGCTGCGCGGCGCCTCAGAGCAGCCTCCTGGCGCTAGCAGCTGTCTCGTGGCACCTTGACGTAGTCTCCGGGCGCCAGCAGCTGTCCCGTGGCGCCTTGACGTAGCCTCCAGGCGCCAGCAGCTGTCTCGTGGTGCCTTGGCGTAGTCTCTCGGCGCCGAAGGCGAGGGGGGAGATGGATAGGTAGCGTGCTTGAAGCTGTGACTAGGTCACAGCGAACAAACACAAGCTAAGCTTCCTTAGTAACGAATTAACAGGATGAGTTACTAGAGAAGGGAGCCAGGTTATACCTGGCTCTTCAGTTCCACCTTAGTGATAACTGAGCTATAAGCAGACACTCTAGTTTCCTGCTCATCTATGATCTAAAGATCTACGATTAACAGGAAACTGTTCAGTGTGTGTGCATGTGTGTGTGTGTGTGTGTGTGCATGCGGCTGCGTGCAGAGCGGCGCGCGCTCGCCTCACGCACCTGCACGCACACGTGCAAGGGCGCATGGGGCAAGGGAGGGGGAGGGGGCAATCGGCAGTAGTCTGCTTTCACGCGGGGCACGCAGCGACCGCAGCACGCAGATCACACGAAGATTACGCAGAGCACGCATCACTCGGAAGGGCAAGGGGGGGCAGGGGGGGGGGGGGGATTTGGCAGTATTCTGAGTTCACGCGGGGCACGCAGCGAGCGCAGCACGCAGATCACACACATAGCACGCAGAGCACTCGCAGCACACGCAGGGGCACGCAGGGCGTGCAGCTGCGAGCATACACGCGCGCGAACAGGGAGGGCGGCAAAGAGGTTGAGGGAGGGCTCAGTTGGCCTGCTTTGAACGTTGGTTGAGCAGATCGCCATCAGCCGCACAGTCCACATGTGGACCTCCCCATCGACGGCCATAATCCGCCGTTTTGAGGATCGCGCCGTTTTGGCTGATCAAGCCGTTTTGGCGTATCTCGCTGTTTTAACGAGTACAGCCGTTTTGGCGGATCCCGCTGTTTTGGCGTGTCGAGCCATTTTGGCGGATCTCACCGTTATGTCTTGTCCAGCCGTTTTGGCGGATCTCGCCGTTTTGGCTGGTCCGGCCGTTTCGGCGGATCTTGCCATTTTGGCTGGTCCTGCCGTTTCGGCGGATCTCGCCATTTGGCTTGACGCGCTTTTTTTTTTTTGCGGATCTCGCCGTTTTGGCTTGTCTTGCCGTTTTGGTGGATCTCGCCGTTTTGGCTGGTCCAGCCGTTTGGCGGATCTCGTCATTTTGGCTGGTCCAACCGTTTTGGTGGATCTCGCCGGTTTTCTGGTCCAACCGTTTTGGCGGATCTCGCCGTTTTGGCTTGTCCACAACCTTTTTGGCGGATCTCGCCGTTTTGGCTGGTCCAAGCGTTTTGGCGGATCTCGCCGTTTTGGCTTATCCACAGCCTTTTTGGCGGTCCTGCCGTTTTGGCGGATCTCGTTGTTTTGGGCGGTCCTGCCGTTTTGGCGGATCTCGCCGTTTTTGCTGGTCCAGCCGTTTTGGCGGATCTCTCCGTTTTGGCGGATCTCGCCGTTTTGGCTTATCGCGCTGTTTTTGCGGATCTTGCCGTTTTGGCTGGTCCTCGCCGTTTTGGCTGCTCCAGCCGTTTTGGCGGTTCTTGCCGTCTTGGCTGGTCAAGCCGTTTTGGCGGATCTCGCTGTTCTGGCGGGTCTTGTTGTTTTGGCGGGTCAAGTTGTTTTGCTGGAACCAGCCGTTTTGGCTTGTCCGGCTGTTTTGGCAGATTTTGCCACTTTTGCCTGTCCCGCCGTTTCGGCGGATTCTTACTCCCAAGTTCAAAGACCGATTGTGCAAATCATGCAAGGGAGCTTTACGTCCGAGATCAAACACTGCCAGCCAAAGTCATGTAGGGCAGCTTGAAGTCCAAGCTCAAAAATTGACCGCCAAAGTCATGTACGACGCCCAAGATGAAAAATTGACGGCCAAAATCACACACAAGCACACGCACACGCACACGCACACGCACACGCACACGCACACGCACACGCACACGCACACGCACACGCACACGCACACGCACACGCACACGCACACGCACACGCACACGCACACGCACACGCAAGCGCACACACACGCTCCCCCCTACACACCTGGCGTGCAACAATCAGATGCGCCACCCCAGCTGCGTCCGACAAATCAACGTGGTCCAGAAGATCATCATCAGATTCCACTGGTGGGCCACCTGGGGCCACGAGAAGGACATCCGGCTGGAGAGATGCGCCGCCTGCATGAGTATGTGCGTGTGTGGTGTGTGTGTGTGTGTGTGTGTGCATGTGTGTGTGTGAGTGTGTGTGCGTGTGTAGAGTTGTGGGAACCCATATATCCGTACATGCAGTCGTGTGTGTGTGTGTGTATGTGTGTGTGTGTGTATGTGTGTGTGTGAGTGTGTGAGTGAGTGGGTGTGCCGCCAGAGGCCACGAGTAGGACGTCCGGCTGGAGGGATGCGCCGCCTGCATGTGTGTGTGTGTGTGTGTGTGCCACTAGGGGCCACGAGTAGGACGTTCGGCTGGAGAGATGCGCCGCCTGCATGTGTGTGTGTGTGTGTGTGTGCTGTCAGGCGCCACGAGTAGGACGTCCAGCTGGAGAGACGCGCCGCCTGCATAGTGTGAGTGTGTGTGTGTGCATGTATGTGAGGCCAGGGGCCACGAGTACAACGCCCGGCTGAGGCGATGCATCGCCTGCATGTGTGAGTGAGTGTGTGTGTGTGTGTGTGTGTGACGTCAGGGGCCACGAGTAGGACATCCGGCTGGAGAGATGCGCCCCCTAAAATAGTCGAGGAAGATAGGGAGGGCGCCCCATGCAGCGGCGGCGCGACTGCCCGCGTGTGTGCTTGCTTGCGTGCACAACGGACACACATGTACGTAGCGATCCCTAGCCAGCCAGTCTCAGTCAGGTGTCAGGCCCTAGCGCCAACACAAGTTGTATACACAAGTACTGGCGTCACTCAGACTGGAAACCCCTGATGAAAACCCCCGATGGAATCCCTGAAACGTCCATCACCTGGCCCGGCCGAGAAAGATAGGGATCGTCCACGTGTGCATGGCATGCGTGCTTTCGTGTGTGTGTGTGTGTGTGCGTGCGTGGATGATATCTATACATGTTTATACCTGCCACGGCCGAGGAGGATAGGGAGGGCGCCCCATGCGGCGGCGGCGCGACCGCCCACGTGGACGCAGAGTCCAAAGCGAGCGCGACGGACATTGCGTATGGCCGAGGGATGGGCTGGTGCGTGCCGGTGCCCATGCTTGCGCCACCTGTCACAGTGTGTGTGTGTGTGTGTGTGTGTGTGTGTGTGTGTGTGTGTGTGTGTGCGGCCGAGGGATGGGCTGGTGCGCGCCGGTGTCCACGCTTGCGCCACCTGTGTGTGTGTGTGTGTGTGTGCGTATGTGTGTGTGTGCGGCCGAGAGATGGGCTGGTGCGCGCCTACGCCCACGCCCGACCCACCTGTGTGTGCGGGTGGGGTGGGTGGTGTGGTGTGGCGGGGGGGGGGCGTGTGTGCGTGTGTTTGTGTGTGTGCGTGTGTGTGTGTGCGTGTGCGTGTGCGTGTGCGTGTGCGTGTGCGTGTGCGTGTGCGTGTGCTTGTGAGTGCTTGTGCACAAGCGTATGTGTGTGTGCGTGTGTGCGTGTGAGTGTATTTGTTGTGTGTACGGCCGCCTGATGAGTGCAGTGCAGTGCGTTGCATTGTGCAGTGCAGTGCGAGGTGTACAATGTACAGTGTGCAGTGTGCAGTGTTCAGTGTGCAGCGTGCAGTGTGCAGTGTGCAGTGTACAATGCACAGTGTACAATGCAGTGCGTGAGATATCTGTGTCTGTCTGTCTGTCTGTCTGTTTGTCTGTGTGTCTGTCTGTCTGTCCGTCTGTCCGTCTGTCTGTCTGTCTGTCTGTCTGTCTGTCTGTCTGTCTGTCTGTCTGTCTGTCTCGCTGTCTCTGTCTGTCTGTCTGTCTGTCTGTCTGTCTGTCTGTCTAGCTGTCTCTGTCTGTCTGTCTGTCTGTCTGTCTGTCTGTCTGTCTGTCTGTCTGTCTGTCTGTCTGTCTGTCTGTCTGTCTGTCTGTCTGTCTGTCTGTCTGTCTGTCTGCCTGTTTGCTTGCCTGCATTTTCCTTGTTTCTTTTCTCCCTTTTTAGCGTGTTGATGTGCTTGCTCGTGCGCTTGGCAAAGAGGCGGGTCTCCCGGTGTGCTCAACCACGCCGTCAGTGATTCCCCTGCGAGCCGTATACCACTCCGAGCCGGATTTCCCATTTCCCCCCCCCAAAACCTCACACTCAGTGGGTGAGGGTGTGGAGGGGTGCGTTGGAAAGCTCTTGCCGAGAGCAGCACAATGGCATGCGTTGCGTGGGCACCCGCTGTGTATTGTGCCTGGTATGAGCGGTCAAAGTTGCTGGAGCCGGCAAAAAAATAATTACTAACATCCTTCCTAGGGACCGTTGGCAGGCAGCCGGCTGGTGGCTACCGCCCCTCACAAGTAATTGTTAGGGCCAGAACTGGACTTGGGTCTAGGCGGTGGTACTAGGACTAGAGGTAGTCTTTGCTGGAAAGCCGATGTAACTGTAACTGTTCCCAGGGACCACTGCACGCAGTGGTGAGTGACCACAATTGCATAGGACCACACTTCATGGAAAATTGCAGGTGACCATAATGCATGACGATGGCAAATGATGACCACACTTCATGCACACTTCATAGAAATTGTAGGTGACCACAATGCATCACAATGGCCGGTGACCAGAATGCATGACAATGGCAGGTGACCACCACACGCACCGCTCCTGGTGTCCGCCGTACCGCCGCTTGAACCGCCGCCTGTACCGCCGAGTGAACCGTACCAGCTGCTGATAGCAGCTGTACTGCCGCGTGTACCGCGGGCTGTACCGCCAGCTGTACTGCCGCCCGGCTGCGTCGCCATGTGCACGAGCAGGCGGTACAGCCAGCGGTGCGCGGCGCGCAGCCCGAGCTGCCCCTCCACGCGGGCCATTGCAGTGAGGGCGACGACGACCGCAGCGCGCAGCTCCGATGCTCCCTCCCTCTCTGCCGCAGCCGCTGCCGAGCTCTGCCCGGCCGCCGCGGCGCCGGGCGCCGTGGAGTCGCTTGCGCCGGGGCGAACATTGCTGCTGCCGCCGTTGCTGGTGCTGCTGCCATTGCTGCCATTGCTGGTGCTGTTGCCATTGCTGCCGTTGCTGCTGCTGCTGCCGTTGCCGCCGCTGCCGGCACCCACCTGGTCAGCCGACCCCGCCGCCCTTGCTTCCACACCGTTCACACCGTCCACACCTAGAGGTCCAGGCAGCGCATCACCAGGGGCGTCGGTGGAGGCATCCGCAACGCCGGAGGCAGCAGCGGCGACGGTGGGCTCGGTCGAAGTGGACGTTGTTGCTGCTGTTGCAGGTGCTGTTGCAGGTGTTGTTGCAGGTGCTGTTGCGGCCGCTGCCGAAGGCGCCGCCCCCCCGTTGCCGCCCCACCGCGGCACGAGGCCCGCCGCGGCCGTGCCGACGCGCGCCCCCGCGTGGTACGCCCCGGATGCAACACCCGACCCGAGGTACGCAACACCGCTCGCAACACCTGTACTGACGTACGCCGCGCCGCTGGCGACGCCACGCGCGCCCGCCGCCACCGTCGACGCTGTGCCAGACGCGGCCTACGCGTAGTCGTGGGGATGTTACAGTCTGTGCGACGCCCCTGGGAGGAGGCGGGGCTAGTTATTTAGGGGGGGTCTATTATTAAACTTGAGGGTGCCAGAGCTTCCCACAGGCAGATGGGGGGGGGGGCCTGGGCCGGGACCAAGGGGTGGCTGCCCCATACCATGGCCGACTCAAGTCTGGAAGGGGGGGGGTGCATGCACGCTGTGGGGCGGCTGTGGGAAGCTCTGGCATCCTCAAGTGTAATAATCAGCCCCCCTTGATAATATGCCCCCCCCCCTCCTCCTAGTGGTGCACAAGACACTCGGCCCCGACACCCAACTGGAACTGGCTGGCTGCCTGGTAGCAGTGGTCCTTGGGAAGGATTTTAGTAATTAGTTTTTTGCCGGCTCCAGCAACTTTGACCGCTCATACCAGGCACAATACACAGCGGGTATTCATGCAACGCATGCCGTTGGGCTGCTCTCAGCACAAGCTTTCCAACGCACCGCTCCAAGCCCTCTCCCACTAAGTGTATGATGGTTTTCTGGGAAATGGGAAATCCGGCTCGGAGCGGTATACGGCTCGCAGAGGAATCACTGCCTGGTTGTAGGGGTATATTACAGTCTGTGCGACGCCCCTAGTGGTGCACAAGACACTGGCTAGGCCCCGACACCTGACTGAAACTGGCTGGCTGCCTGGTAGTAGTGGAAGGGGGTCAGCCCCCACAGTGTGCACGCGCTGGACATAGACACAGAACCAACCAACCAACCAACCAAGCGTTACATGAGGCCGTCCGCATGCACCGGCAATGCCTGTACTACTAACAGCAGTACACCCCGGCAATTGTTACGAGGTCTGACCCGTGCACTGGGATGTCTTTCGAATAGCGGGTGACCGACCAGCGCCTGAATCGAGTGGATAGTATCCTTGGTTTGGGGGGGATAGACACAGACACGTGTACACACACACGTGTACAGACACACGTGCACGCGCTGGGCATAGACAGAGGGCATTGGGCCCACAGGTGCACCCTATACAATCTAGAAGTAGGGGGTGTGAATCCATACAGTGCCTACACACAACAGCGCCCGCCGTCGACGCGGTGCCCGATGCGGCCTGCGTGTTGTAGGGGGGGTGGGGGATTCAGTGGTGTCATTAACGCCCCCGCAGACCCCGCTGGTATTAGGGGTAGGGGGAAACCCCCACAGCGTGCGCGACACGCGTGCACGCGCTGGACATAGACAGGGCACTGGGTCCCCAGATCCACTCTATGAAATCCGGAAGTAGGGGGTGTAAATCCACACAGTGCATACCAGGGGTTTCCTTCCCGACCGGGAAATGCAAAAAAGCGAACCCGATGGGCGCGCCCCCGATGGTTATGGGGAGGGTGCTGTCGGGAAAATTGACGTGCGGAGGCAGGGGCAAGGCAGGGAGGGGGGGGTAGGAAAGTTTTTTTCAAGCCCCATGCCTGTTTTTTTGAAAAAGTCCCTGGGGGGACCAACCAACCCCTGGTTGGTTTACACCCTGGCCTCATCTGTTGCTGCTAACTTGGTGTGCAGCTCCGTAACACCATTCCCTGTCTATAGTTTCAGTGGGTGGCTGTGCAACTCACATTAACTTTTTGAAACTGGCCTCAGAAGGCGGCCACACGCCCCGGTGCAGCCCCACACTCCAAGGCCCAACCCGCATCCTCCCAACTAATGAACCAAATGAATTGACCATGCGTTTGGCATCTGTGTTGCAACACAAATCTAGCGCGCCCACCCCCAGCCCAATAGGATGGTCTGCAGAGCATCCTGGCTCTCAGCTGCCCGGTGTGGGACCCCCACACCCCTGCAGTATGTATTGGGTGTGTGGTTGATTTAAGGGTGGATTTGGACTCCTCTTGACGACAGGCATCCAACGCGCCCACTCTCGCGTTGAAAAGGGCCGGAGTAGAAAGTTACAAGATTTTTTTTGAAAAGTCCCCGGAACCAACCAACCAACCCCCCGCTGCCCATTTTTTTAGGGTGGATATGGACGTAACTAAGGGAGGCGAAGGGCATGGCGCCGGTCCGGTGCCAAAATTCAGAGTTTGGGGGCATGGGGTCTAAAATCGACCTTCCTACGCCCCCCCTGTGCGGAGGCGACTTTTTGGGGGAAAAGTGTGAAATCGTCGATCTTCGGGGCGGCCGAAATCCCGACAAAACCGGGAAACCCTCTTCGGGAAAAACGAAAGGATGACGCACCCCAAGGAAACCCCTGGTGCCTACACACGACAGCGCCCGCCGTCGACGCGGTGTCGGATGCGGCCTGCGTGTTGTAGGGGGGGTGGATCAGTCATTTTGTTTTGGGCTCCTGGGGCTCGATTAACGGAGGCGCGTTCTCGTCGCCGAGCCCTGGACCCAGCAATGCGGCGCTGCTGGTGACGAGGATCTCCGTGCCGCTGACGAGCGGGGTAAAATACGACTGGCCCGGCTCCTGATGATGATGATGGATATTACAGTCTGTGTGACACCAGTAATGATGTATAAGACCGGTGTCGGCGCTAGCGCCCGACACCTTAAACTCAGTTTCAGTGGGAAACTGGCTGGCTACCTGGTAGGGGTGAGGGTAAACCCCCACATGCGCGCACGCACTGGACCTAGACAGGACACTGGGCCCCCAGATCCACCCTATATCACCCAGGTAGTGACAGCAACGCATTGTTGGTGTGCGCCTGTGTTCTACTACTAGTCCCGCCGCCGCCATTGGCTCCAGCAATCTCCTCCATGCCCGCCAGCAATCTCCTCCACGCCCGCCAGCAATCTCCTCCATGCCCGCCAGCAATCTCCTCCATGCCCGCCAGCAATCTTCTGTATGCCCGCCAGCAATCTCGTCCATGCATGGGCGCCGCCATGCGATCTCCATGCGCCGCGCCGCGCTCCATGCGCGCCAGCACCCGTACCACCCGCCTCATTCCCGTTCTTTAGCCATTCCCCGTGACCCCTATGGCTGATCCTTGTTCCGCCGTCCCCTTTGGCATCTGTAACCCGTATCCTCTCCCTGTAGCCTCATTCCCCGTTCTTAACCGCCATCTCCATTATGGTGCCCGCCCGCTGTTGGGGCCTCGCCTCGCCCCATGCCGCACGGCTAGTGTATTGATTGCTGCGCCATCTATAATCTGCGCCTTGGGGCAGGGAACCCCTGCGCCACAACCTCCTCACAAAGCCTGGCCGCATGTGCCTCGCTTCCCATGTTTCTCAATTTCTCGCCATCCGCTTCCATGCCCGCCTGCAATCTCCTCCACGCCCGCGAGCAATCTCCCGTTTGCCCTCAAGCAAGCTCCTCCATGCCCGCCAGCAATCTCCTCCATGCATGCACGCGTAGAGCGCCGCCATGCAACCCCCATGCGCCGCGCGCGCCGTGCGCGCGCCGCGCCCGCCAGCTCCCGTAGCCTCATTCCCCGTTCTTTACCCATGCGCCGTCACGCATTAGCCTTGTCCGCCGTCCCCTGGCATGCATAACCCGTAGCCTCATTCCCGGTAGCCGCATTCCCCGTTCTTAGCCGCCATCTCCATAATGGTGCCCGCCCGCTGGTGGGGCCTCGCCTCGCCCCATGCCGCACGGCTGGTGCATCGATCGCGTCGCCCTCTAATAATCTGCGCCTTGGGGCAGGGAACCCCTGCGCCGCAACCTCCTCACAAAGCCTAGCCGCATGTGCCTCGCTTCCCACGTTTCTCAATTTCTCGCCATCCGTCTCTCTCTTCCATCCAGGCACAGTAAACCATTAGGAGCCGCAATCTGCTTGAGTTCCGATCGTTGTGAGAGGGGTGCATGCTCGCCGCAATTCTCGCCATCGTGCATCGTGCTCTCCATAGTACCGCTGCCCCATCTGCCACATAGCCTCGCCCCATCAGGAACAGTTCACCAGTAGCGCTGTGCGTCACAGCCGCTCAGGGTAAATTTCCAGATTTTCAGCCGCCCAGTACCAAGCGCAGTTGTCCCGGTTGTCCGCCATCGAGCGGCGCCAGGGCGGGAGCCCCTGGCGAAGAGCTTGTCTAGGCGGTGGTACTAGGACTGCCCCTCGGTGGAACACTTCAGGAGCGGCTTGCCCGACGCTGCCATGGCTTGGCGAGTAGCCGCGGCGCTGCCGCGGCCCGTGCTGGGAGACGGCCCTTATCCTCCCCCCATGCAGGACGCCATGCGGCACCGATCTCGACGAGTTGATCGACGAGCGGAGGAGCTGGCGCCCATCAATGCATGCTGGACATTGGTCAAAATGGCTGCCCGTGGAGGCGGGCTACCATCACGGCTTCAGCGGCGGCGACCGCCGAGGCAACACAGAGTAAATCCGCTTCACCAATCGCAGCGTTCGTCACCGCGCTCATCCTCAGGGTCGCTCGTCTGCCAGTGGCTGGCGTTGGAAGGTCTTCAGGCAGCCTCCATGACAACTCTGTCGTCCATGCCCCGCTGGAGGGTGGGACCTGGCCATGCATGAGGCATGGGGCGCCGGCTGAGCCCCATGCAAACGAGAGCTGGACAGCCATGCACTGCAAGGCGGGGACCGTTCCAGTCAGCGCCAGTCGGCTCTGCCGGCTTGACTGGCCACAAGGGCACTACTGTGACCCTGAGGAAGGTCCTCTCCTATATGCTCCTTGCCAGACATGTCTCTCAGAGACCGCTGTTTGGGGTAGTCTAGCCGGCGGGAGCGGTAGTCTATCGGCCGGGAGCCGGCGGTACT
>VFSX01000437.1:62500-92500 GCA_016618255.1 Chlamydomonas sp. UWO 241 | reverse complement strand
GCCGCGCGGCCGCAGCAGCGCCGCCAGCGCCGTGGCTGACGCGGCCGCGGGGCGCGCGCGGCAAGCGGCGAGCGCGTCCGCTGCCACCTGCGTAAACAACACAGATTCTAGGGCACAGGGCACAGGGCACAGGGCACACACACACCAGCAGGTACGGCACGGCTCCACGCAGCTGCCGAGCGAGTGCCAAGCACACACACACACACACACACACACACCAGCAGGCACGGCTCCACGCAGCTGCCGAGCGAGTGGGGCGAGACGTCTCCGACGGCAAGGTACTCGACAATCCTACGCAGGGCACATTGTGATAGGGTGCAGGGCTCAGGGTTTAGGGCTAAGGGTTTGGGGGAGGTCGGGAACATGTTTAGCGTGTAGGGATCAGGGTTCAGGTTTGAGGCTGAGAGTTCATCTTTCAGGGTTTAGGCAGACGTCTCTGGCGGCGAGGAACCCGACGATCCTGCATTTACACATGTGTCGATGATGGATTCTACGGTCTGTATGACACCACTCATGATGCATCACGAGGACTTGTATACCTAAACCACCAACAGCGAGCCATCTCGTCAAGGTGCTCGGGCCGAGCACAATCGTATATACGCCCTCTAGAGGTGTCCCTGAATGTGACATCCATAATCAAACAAGAATCGTGCTAATTAGCATATATATATTGGCCATCCCCACCCAACCTGGGCCCACCCCAGGGGACAAAGTGGCCAAAACGGGCGACACCAAACTTTGGGAATTTCTTGTGGCTTCCCTGGTTGACCAAATCCACTTTTGACGCGTGCTTTATAGTTGCCGCCAATCTCATTTAGACGCATGCGTCGTGGATGGCCGTGGCTTGGAGAGACGGTGAAATGCGGAACGAACCCGTTTGGGGTCAAACGCAACCGTGACGTGTAACGTTTGACGCCAAACGGTTTCGTTCCGCATTTCACCGTCTCTCCAAGCCACGGTCACCCACGACGCATGCGTCTAAATGAGATCGGCGGCAACTAAAAAGCACGCGTCAAAAGTGGATTTGGTCCAGAGGCGACGCCGCAAAACATGCCGAAAGTTTGGCGTCGCCCAGCACAGCGACCGCGACAACGCGGCACGGCACGGGACCCAGCGCCTCGTCAAGTTCATGCCACGGGTGCTATCGATCGGTAGGAGGCGTCGCGGGGAACTGGCTCCCCGCAGCGGCGCAGCAGGAGGTTGGGTGCGACTGTTGCATGGCGCTCCGCGAGGCCCGTGACGGCCCCACGACGTATCCCAGCACACGATCTCGACACGCATGTCTATATTACGTGTCGAGAAGTCATTCTGCACGCGCGATGGGGCCGTTTTGTTGACTTTGGAATTTTGGGTGTGGCCACATTTTGGACACAGGTTGGGTGGGGATGGCCTATTATGATGATGATGAGAGATGAGAGTTTTACAATCCACTTCTGGCGGTCACACGTACGGTTCCAAAGCTCCAGTGGGACTTAGAGAAACAAGGCTCAAGGCCCACAAAAGGTCAAGCTACAAGTAGCCCACGGTAACGCCATCCACACTTGGTGGCGGGCGCCAAGCAAGCAGCACCACTGTGCAGGCTGCACACCCAGCCCCTCAAATGGCCAGAGGGCGGACCCAAGGTATAAAACCATGAAGGGACCAAAAAGCCCTCCCCCAGACCACCGGAAGCGGGGCTAGTAGCACACCCGCCGCAGCACTCTACTCAGCGACCACACCGCACCCGCCACCGCACGCGTGTGGCGCCACCTCCCCTTCAAAAACACCCCCAGAGGGAATGCCATCTAGCAAGCAGGTGCAGGCACCCGCTCGCCGTCAACGACGAGGCGCGCGCGGTGGAACTGCGCCCGCTTCCCCGCAACCTTGGCGGCGAGGAAAGCGGGCCACAGCGCCTGGTGCTGCGCCTCCTCGCGGTCACTGAGGACGTCGAAGACTGCAGTCGAGTCCACGCAGCGGCGCAGCTCGTGGCGCCAGCGCACGACAGTGTCGGCCACGGCGTCAGACGCCACGGTGAAGAGCACACGCAGCACACCGCCCCGCGTGGCTCCACGCCGATGCCCCCGACGGCAGGCTTGGCGTTGAGGAGCGACGCGGACACGACGCCACCATCAGCCGGCTCCCGCCGGCCGGTGCCGCCGTAGAGGAAGCGCACGACATCCGTAGCCAGGCGGACGGGCAGGCTGGTGCCGTCCTCGGCAGCTGCAGCGATCCGCTCCGCCGCCGCCGCCGTCGCCTCCTCTTCATCCATCCGCCTGCCACCGCCCGCGAGGAACCAGTTGGCGCCGCGTGCCACCGGGATGGACAGCACGAAGCTGCGGCGCAGCGACGTGTCGCCCACACGCGCAGGCAGCCCCCCCCGGCGGGAGGGGCCGCGCGCAGATGCGGCACGCGTGGCGCCCGACGCAGGCCGCTCCGTCGCCGGCCCCCCCCCCGCCGACGCCACAGGGGCGGCAGCAGCAGCGGGCCGGGCAGGCTGAGCAGCCTCGGCAGCAGGCGCAGCGCGGGGCGCCGCACTGTGGGCCGCATGGCCGGCCCGCGCGCGGGCGGGCTCTGCATGCGGCATCTGCATGGGCGCCCCAGGGACGCGGCTCACCAGGAGGCTCACCACATCCACCAGGGACGCAATCTGTTGCGCCTGCGCCTGCACCACAGCGAGCACCCCCGCAAGGGCACCGCTGTGGCCGGCGTCGGCAACCTGTGGCGCGCCCACCTGCGTCGGCGCATTCTGTGGCTGGGCGCGCGCCCTTGCCTCCCTGTCCATATATATAGGTATATATAGGCATTAATACCTACAGGGGGGATTCTTTACCCGGTTCAGGTCAAGGGTTGAGATTTTAGGGCTCAGGGTTGAGGTCAAAACACACCCCATGAGCCCCAGCTGCAGCTCCTCAAGCCACCCGCACACCCGCACACGCACTCACATGCCCCCCCCCCTCCGCCACACACACGCACACACACTCACATGCACACACACTCCCCCCCCCCCCGCCACACAAACACCTCGTCAGCTGCAGCTCCTTGAGGCGCCCATCCGGAGGCCCGCACACATGCCGCCCTGCCCTGCACACACACACACACACACACACACACACACACATGCACACACGCACACACACACACACGGCACACACGCCCCACACACACCTCATCACTGCCAACTGTGGCTCCTCCAGCCGCCCATTTAGAGGCCCGCACACATGCCGCCCTGCCCCGCACAAACACACACACACACCTCATCAGCGCCAGCTGCAGCTCCTCCAGCCTCCCATCCAGAGGCCCGCCCTCGCCGCCCTGCCCCGCGCACACGCACACACACACACACACACGCCCCCTCCCCCCTCCCCGCCACACACCTCATCAGCGCCAGCTGCAGCTCCTCGAGCCGCCCATCCGGAGGCCCGCCCTCGCCACCCTGCCCCGCACACACACACACACACACACACACACACACACGCCCCCCCCCCACACACACCTCATCAGCGCCAGCTGCAGCTCCTCCAGCCTCCCATCCGGAGGCCCGCCCTCGCCGCCCTGCCCAGCAGACGCAGCAGCTGCATCGAGCGCAGCCGGCAGGCCAGAGGAAAGGAGGCGTCGCCGTGCGCCGTCTCCGCTCGACGCCCACCACGCAGCGAAGCCGGCTGAGAGCACCTGCATGTGCGTGTGCATGTGTGTGTGTGTGTGCGCGTGTGTGCGTGTGTGTGTGTGTGCGTTGGGGCGCGCGTGTGCATTTGAGTGAAGGCAGACTAGAGGGAAGCGCGCCGTCTCCGCTCGACGCCCACCATGCTGAAAACCCAGATGCGAGCACCTGTATGTGTGTGTGTGTGTGTGTGTGCGCGTGTGTGTGTGTGTGTGTGTGCGTTGGGGCGCGCGTGTGCATTTGAGTGAAGGCAGACTAGAGGGAAGCGCGCCGCCTCCGCTCGACGCCCACCACGCGGCGAATCCGGCTGAGAGCACCTGCGTGTGTGTGCGGTCGATTTTACAGTCCGTCGGACGCCTTTGATGGCGCATTAGACCCTAGGAAAGAGGCCGGCAGCTGTCAAAATTAGACCCCTAGCATGCCATCTGGCATCATGATTGCTGTGCACGCGGTGCGTGTCTCAAAACAGGCGACAAGGAAGTCAGCCAACTCGTGCCAGAACCTGGGGTTCTCCTGGCCTGGCCGAGGATTCATAAACTCCCGCATCCGCTCATCTAAATCGGCCTCCTCGGGGCGAGGGATGGACCGAAACAGGCTGTGGGCCCGCACCCGAGCCTCTTCATAGGCAGGGCACTCAAATATCATGTGTGCCTCGTCCTCTAGCCCACCGCATAGGCAGCACGCCCGCTGGCTGCGTCGCTGCCTCTGTCCCGCCACGGCGTAGTGCCCCCGCTCTATCTGCAGCTCATGGAGCCCCATCCTGAACCCAGCTAGAGCCGTGATCCGGGCAGCACTGTTCAGCCCTGAGCTCAACAGGGCCGGCGGCTCGCTGTCGCTACCCGCCATCCACCGCTTGTAGGTCAACATCTTAAAGCCGCGCGACCACTCCTCAGGTACATCTCGCACGGTAGTGCCGCTCGGCAGCGCCGGTGTGCTTGTCGCGGCGGCCAGCCACGCCGCGGTCGCCACGTCCAGCAGGTTGGTGATGCGTACCGGTCCCTCCTGGTCCCACGCCAGGGTGTGCCCCACAGTTCCGAGGCACACCTGCAAGCGTGCCGCCCAGCACGTCCCCCCCGCTTCCGCCAGCCCCCAGCTCTCCCGCATCGCATCTTTAAGCAGGTCACCGTCAGGCCGCCCCCGCGCCTTATCCCAAAAGCGCGTCGCCTGGCGCAGCCAATCTGCCGCCAGCGGCCGCCACCCCGCCTCCCGCGCCAAAATCCCCAGTCGCTGCCCGTTGCTGCGGACTCCTAGGGACGCACGGGTAAATTGCAGAAGCACTTTCTCCAGGGTGCGCCATCCGTCGCGTGCGGCCTCAGCGCCCCTCCCACTCCTGCCTCTCTCTCCCACCGTCCGCCCGCCCCGGCAAACACGCCCCCCCCAGCATCCGCCATCATCGCAGGGCCCCACACCTCACACCCGTAATTTAGCACAGGCCGTACTTGCGTGTCGAACAGGGTGTGTGTGTGTGCGTGTGTGTGTGTGTGTGCATCTGTGTGTGTGTGTGTGTGTGTGTTTGTGTGCGTGTGTGCATTGGGTGTTGCGGTGCGTACGCGCATTGCGTGCGTTGGGGCATGTGCGCGCACTGCGTGAGAGCAGGCCTGAGGATCCCAGAGGAGGCGCTGGCGCGCACTGTCGCTACTAGACGCCCACTTCCACACTCAACACACACACACACACACACACACACACACACACACACAGCTGCAGCTGCAGCTACAGTCCGCCTGCGCCCGAGATAGCACAGCGCTATCAACCCACTCCTCTACACACGCATCCACACCTCAACACCCTCTAAACTTCCACTCTTTCACACTCCCACACTTCCACACTTCCACACCTGCAGCTGCAGTCCGCGCGCGCCCGACAGCATCGCGAGGACCGCGTTGACGTCTCTGTTTGGCAGGTATGCCACGCTGCCGCCGCCGCTGCTGCCGCCGTGCGCCCCTACGTGCAAGGGTCCAAATCATAGGTCAGAGCGCACGCTCGGGGCGTGTCCATTCCGGGATTGTGCCTCTCTTCGAAGGAGCCGCCGCTGCCACTGCCGCTGCTGCTGCCGCCGTGCGCCCCTACGTGCAAGGGTAAAAAACATGGGTTGTGGTGACAGATTGACAGAGTGCGACCTCGAGGCGTGACCCATTCCAGGTTAGGGGCGTGCCGCCTTAGTGATTGTCGAGTGTGGACATGGGCCAGCGTGCCTTTGACTGCAGCTCTCGGAACCGTGTGGGGTAGTAGTTCTTTACGGTTCGTCACAACGGGGGACTACGCTGGGGGGCTGTGTGTGCAAGCCTTGCTGGCCACTAGCTTTTTCGGGCCTTGTGTTTTTACTCAGGGTCTAGGCGCTCCCGTTGTGCTGCGCTTTCGACCTCGGGGCGTGTCCCATTCCGGGGTTCCCGGATTGAAAGAGCCGCGGGCAGGCCACCAGTTATAATCCAGGCAGGAGGTAGGCAGGTGGCATGCCACCAGTCCAAATCACAGCCGATGGCTGTGGCACAGAAGGCCCACCCTACCACATTCCCAACGCCTCAGGCGACACCTTCACTTGCGCGGATCAGGCGGCGCCTCAGACGGCGCCTCAAGCACTCTGACCGCCAGAGGCGTCGCCTCAGACGCACCCCCCATCGTCTTAGCCGCCGCCTGAGGCGTCACCCCGACCGCTTCAGGCGCCACCCCGACCGCCTTAGGCGCCCACCACCGCCTGAGGCGCACCCCCGGCCGCCCCAGGCGGTCATGACCGCCTTCACTTGCGCGCCTCAGACGCGCCTCAGACGTTGGGATGTTGGTAGGGGACACCACTGATGCACACCATGAGCTCTCGCAAACACAGCGCCTTTGTCAACGCTGGGTGGTCGGCCATGTGCGAGGCACAGCCCTCCGCGGTTGTGCGAGGCAGCGCGCCACCAACGCACACCGCTTATCCCCACCCACCCACCCACCCCCCGAGCCTCACCTATGCACGACACCCCGGCGTCCCCGCCACTCGCAAACGTAGCGCCCGCGTCCACGCTGGGTGGCCGGTCAGAGGAAGAGACCTCCGCGCCCATGCGAGCCAGCGCGTCACCAACGCACACCGTTCATCCCCCCCCCCCCTCGGAGCGTCACCTATATGCGACACCCCGGCGTCCCCGCCACTCGCAAACGCAGCGCCCGCTTCCACGCTGGGTGGCCGATCATCGGAGGCAAAGACCTCCGCGCCCGTGCGAGCCAGCGCGCCGCAAGCAAACACATTTGACCCCCCCACACACCCACCCACCCTTCCCCCTCCCTTCGGAGCCTCACCTTTGTGCGACACCCCAGCACGCCCCCCCCCCACTTGCCAAGTTCTGGGTGGCTGGGCAGAGGCACAGGCAGAGACAGCGACAATCACCTTGTAATACTGTGACTCACCTGTTCTTAGGCAACATACTTACAAGGCTTCTTAGACAGGCAATTAGGCAGCGTCGCTCGGAGCGTCACCTATGTGCAATACCCCCCCCCCCCGCCTTGCAAACCCTAAATCCTTTGTTCACGCTGGGGGTACGGTCATCAGAGGCAAAGACATCCGCGCCCGTGCGAGCCAGCGCGTCGCCAACGCACACACTTCCGCCCCCCCCTTCCCGAGCCTCACATATGTGCGACACCCCGGCATCCCCCCTGCTCGCAAACGCAGCGCCCTCGTCCACGCTGGGTGGCCGGTCATCAGAGGCACAGGCCTCCCCGTCCGTACGAGCAAGCGCGCCACCAGCGCGCACCGTTCACCCCCCCACCCCCCCCTCGCGCCTCACCAATGTACGACACCCCGGCGTCCCCCCTGCTTGCAAACGTAGCGCCCTCGTCCACGCTGGGGGGCTGGTCAGAGGAAGAGACCTCCGCGCCCGTACGAGCCAGCGCGCCGCAAGCATCTCCCCCCCCCCTGTCCCCTCCCCTCGGATCCGCACCTATGTATGACACCCCGGCGTCCCCGCCGCTCGCAAACGCAGCGCCCTCGTCCACGCTGGGGGCCGGTCGGAGGAAGAGACCTACGCGCCCGTGCGGGCCATTGCGCCGCAAGCAGACATCCCCCCCCTCCCCCTCTCCCTCTTCCCCTCGGATCCTCACCTATGTGTGACACCCCGACGTCCCTGCCACTTGCAAAACGCAGTGCCCTCGTCAACGCTGGGTGGTCGGTCATTAGAGGAAGATACTTCCGCGCCCGTGCGAGCCAGCGCGCCGCCAACGTACACCGTTTATCCCCCCCAACCCACCCATTCCCCGAGCCTCACCTATGTGCGACACCCCGGCATCCCCCCTGCTCGCAAACGCAGCGCCCTCGTCCACGCTGGGTGGCCGGTCATCAGAGGCACAGGCCTCCCCGTCCGTACGAGCAAGCGCGCCACCAGCGCGCACCGTTCACCCCACCCCCCTCGCGCCTCACCAATGTATGACACCCCGGCGTCCCCCCTGCTTGCAAACGCAGCGCCCTCGTCCACGCTGGGGGGCCGGCCAGAGGAAGAGACCTCCGCGCCTGTACGAGCCAGCGCGCCGCAAGCATCTCCCCCCCCCCTGCCCCCTCCCCTTGGATCCGCACCTATGTATGACACCCCGGCGTCCCCGCCGCTCGCAAACGCAGCGCTCTTGTCCACGCTGGGGGGCCGGTCAGAGGAAGAGACCTCCGCGCCTGTACGAGCCAGCGCGCCGCAAGCATCTCCCCCCTCCCTGCCCCCTCCCCTCGGATCCGCACCTATGTATGACAGCCCGGCGTCCCCGCCGCTCGCAAACGCAGCGCCCTCGTCCACGCTGAGGGGCCGGTCAGAGGAAGAGACCTCCGCGCCCGTGCGGGCCATTGCGCCGCAAGCAAACACCCCCCCCCTCCCCCTCTCTCTCCTCCCCTCGGATCCTCACCTATGTGTGACACCGCGGCGTCCCTGCCACTTTCAAAACGCAGTGCCCTCGTCAACGCTGGGTGGTCGGTCATTAGAGGAAGAGAATTCTGCGCCCGTGCGAGCCAGCGCGCCGCCAACGCACACCGTTTATCCCCCCCCCCCCACCCATTCCCCGAGCCTCACCTATGTATGACACCCCGGCGTCCCCGCCGCTCGCAAACGCAGCGCCCTCGTCCACGCTGGAGGGCCGGTCAGAGGAAGAGACCTCTGCGCCCGTGCGCGCTATTGCGCCGCGCGCAAACGCTGCGACAGCTGCCGAAAGCTCGTCGCCAGCGTTGCCGTGTGCGAGGTGGGCGAGCAGCGAGGACACCGCGCCTGGGGTGTGGGAGGGGGGAGTTCAGTCAAGTGCCATGACAGGTTCCAAGGTGGGCAAGGTGGGCGAGGTGGGCGAGGTGGCTAGGTGGGTGAGGTGGGTGAGCAGCGAAGGCACCGCGCCTGGGGTGGGGGAGGGGGGAGTTCAGTCAAGTGCCATGACAGGTTCCAAGGTGGGCGAGGTGGGCGAGGTGGGCGAGGTGGGTGAGGTGGGTGAGCAGCGAAGGCACCGCGCCTGGGGTGGGGGAGGTGGGAGTTAAGTCAGGTGCCATGACAAGTTCCAAAGGGTCTCCAGCCGGGCTTCAAGTTCGCAGCCAGGCGCCGCTGTCGACGGTCGGCGCCCGTACCCACAGCCCACCACCACAGTTACAGTTACATCGGCTTTCCAGCAAAGACTACCTCTAGTCCTAGTACCACCGCCTAGACCCAAGTCCAGTTCTGGCCCTAACAATTACTTGTGAGGGGAGGTAGCCTCCAGCCGGCTGCCTGCCAACGTGTAGTCCCAGAGCAAAAAGGAGAGCTATTGTGCGACGCCTCCAAAATAGGTCCTAACTGCTTCTAGGGGATAGGGGGTCAAGTGGCGCTTGCCAATCTACTTGACCGCCGTGGTGGAGGGGCCGGCGCCTGAGGGGCAGCCGGACCGTGCACCACGGCTCTCCACCCGACCCTATCCTGAGCACGCTCAAACGCCGTGTCCGAAAAAGTCTTCCAATCAGAACGAGTGCCACTAGTTTCGCCTAGCTGCTGAATCAGTAGCTTAAGAAAATAGTGTCGGGAGGAGGCTGGAGGCCGGCCTTGCTGCCGAGCCACATCCATTGTGCAGTCAAAAGTCGTACGAGGAAGACGAGAAGCCGGCATGCGCATCACATGGCCTAGCCACTGCATTGATCGCTTTGCCACAAGGCTCTCAATTGGCTCAGTGTCGCACGCCTGCCGAATATAAGTTAATCTGTGCCGGTCGACCAGGCGCACACCCAGAATGCGACGAAGGCAGTTAGAGTGGGCAACCTCCAATCGAGTCAGTTGTGTTTTAGTAGGGGCCCATGTTTCGCAGCCGTACAGAAAGTGGGGCAGCACGAAAGTGTTGTAAACCCGCATCTTAGACTGCACTTGCATCTTCTTGCTGGCCCAAATCTTATCAAAAGACGCAAACACGCCCAGCGCGCGACCGACACGCACACCGATCTCCTTCTCCACACCACCACTCTGGGTTATCCAACTCCCTAGATACTTAACCACCACCGCAGCCCACCACAACCCACCACCACAGCCCACCACAGCCCGCTGCACAAGAGCCCACCACAGCCCACCACCACCGCACCTGCTGTCGGCCACGGCCCACCACCACAGCCCATCGCCACAGCCCACCACCACAGCCCACCACCACAGCCCACCACAGCCCACCACAGCGCACCACAGCCCACCACCACTGTCCACCACAGCCCACTGCACCACAGCTCACCACCACAGCCCACCACCACAGTCCACCACCACAGCCCACCGCAGCCCACAACCACAGCCCACCACAGCGCACCACAGCCCACCACCACAGCCCACCACAGCCCACTGCACCACAGCCCACCACCACAGCCCACCACCACAGTCCACCACCGCAGTCCACCGCAGCCCACAACCACAGCCCACCACAGCCCACCACAGCCCACCACAGCCCACCACAACCCACACTTTCCACAGCCCACCACAACCCATCACCACAACCCTCCACAGCCCACCACCACAGCCCACCACAGCCCACCACAGCCCACCACAACCCACGACCACAGCCCACCACAACCCACCACAGCCACCACCACAGCCCACCACAGCCCACTGCGACACAGCCCACCACAGCCCACCACAGCCCACCACCACAGCCCACCACAGCCCACCACAGTCCACCACAGCCCACCACAGCCCACCAGCACAGCCCACCACCACAGCCCACCGCACCTGGGCAACACATCACCCTGTCGGTCACGCCGTGTGGCACAGCCCACCACCACAGCCCACCACCACAGCCCACGAAAACAGCCCACCACAGCCCACAACCACAGCCAACCGCACCTGGCCGAGACATCACCCTGTCAGCGACGCCGTGTGGCAGGCCGCTCCCACCAGCGCCTGCACAAGACAGGCGCACAGAAGCGGGGGTTGAGGGCTTCAACAGGATCTCAATCAGTGTTTTATGTTAGTGAGGTTGAATTATTTCTCCCACAGCTGCATTTCGCTTTTGACCGCGATGATCGGCGACCTCCCGTTGACCGTTGGTCCATGCATGGGTCATTTGAAAACTCTTGATGAGCCCTATAGGCGGGCTTGTTAGACTACCAATCCAATGAATGGGTTAAGCTGTGTCGTCAACTTTGTACTTTAGCACAGCCGGAATACAGCCAAATGGCTGTGTAGAGCCGAAAAGGAAATCACTGAAATTCTTGAGACTCTCAATTGTGGGCAGTCGTGGTAGTGCCGCGCTGCGCACAACCCTGCACGCACGCAGGCGGCTTGCTGCATGCCGCTCCCACCAGGGTCTGCACAAGACAGGCGCACAAAGGAGCGGGGGTGAGGGCTTCAACAGGGTCTCAATCGGTGGTTTTCTTTCCGTTTTTTAATTCATTCTTCCACAGCCGCATTTTGCTTTGACCGCGATGACCGGTTACCTCCCGTTTTGACCGTTTGTCCCCATACATAGGTCACTTGACAGCTCTTGATGAGCTCGATCTGGCGGGCTTGTCAGACTACCAATCCACTGACTGTGTTAGGCTGTGTTCAAGGTCAAAGTACGGCCAGAATACAGCCAAATGGCTGTGAAGAGCCGAAAAGGAAAGCACTGGTCTCAATTGTGGGCAGCCCTGGTAGCGCCGCGCTGCGCACGACCCCGCCCGCACGCAGGCGGCTTGATGGACTTACTGTCACATACACCCCCTCTAGCCCGTCATAACTGTGCCCCTTAGCCAGGCCAAGGCTCTACAGTGGCTAGCAGGGACTGTATGCACCCCCCAGCTGGGGATGGGAACCATGTGTGGGGGTTCCCACAAGGCTTGCTACTCCCCTGGACTGGGTGGGCAAGACAGTCTGCGCGAGGCAGGAGCACTTTGACACCCAACACACAGCATCAGCGCTGTGTTACACTCACATTTCGTATCTAGGCTGCAGTTTGTGCCAACGCGCCCCCCCTCCGCGCGATCCCGCACGCACCGCGTGTGACTTACGAAGGCTCCCCCCCTGCATCATGCCCCCGCCCGCACCAAGCGGATAAGTAAGGCTAGCTAGTCGCTGTCTCTCTCTCTCTCACTCTCTTTCTGTCTCTCTCTCTCTCTCTCTCTCTCTCTTCTCTCCCCCTCCCTGCATGCTGCCCAACCCGCACCCGGCGGATAAGTAAGGCTAGCTAGTCTCTCTCACACTCTCTCTTCTCTCCCTCTCCATGCATGCTGCCCTGACCGCACCAGGCAGATAAGTAAGGCTAGCTAGGCGCTCTCTCTCACTCCCTCTCTTACTCTCTCCCTTCTCTCCCCCGCTCCCTGCATAACGCCCCGCCAGCACTCGTGGATAAATCACGCTAGCTTCTCTCTCTCCCTCTCTCCCTCTCTCTCTCTCTCCCCCTCCCTGCATAACGCCCCGCCAGCACTCGTGGATACATCAGGCTAGCTTCTCTCTCCCTCTCTCCCTCTCTCTCTCCCCCTCCCTGCATAACGCCCCGCCAGCACTCGTGGATAAATCAGGCTAGCTTCCCTCTGTATATATCCCCCAGCAGCATGGCCCCGCCCGCACCAGGAGGCCCCAGCAGCTGCGTGACGGCCCGCTCAGCAGCCGTCTGGTGAGGCTCCCATGGCTCCTGCGGCACACAAGGGGGGGGGAGGGGGCAGCCTGGTTGGTGGCAATGATACATGAGGCGAGCAATAGGAGTATGCGTGGGGAGGGGGAAGGGGCCCTACCACAGCCCCGTCGTCTTATCCGCACAAGTGAATGCGGTCATAACGCCTGAGGCGGCCCGGGGTGCGCCTCAGGCGGTGGTGGGCGCCTAAGGCGGTCGTGGTGGCGCCCGAGACGGTCGGGGTAACGCCTTGGGCAGCACCTGAGGCGATCAGGGTTGCGCCTCAGGAGGCGCCTCAGGCGGTCGGCGCGCCTGAGGCGCCGCCTGATCCGCGCAAGTGAATACGCCGCTTGAGGCGTCGCCTCAGGCGTTGGGGATGTGGTGTGTGTGGGGGGAAGCCACAGGCCACGGGCTGGTCGCACGAAGCGAGCAACAGGGGTGTGTGGGGGGTGTGCAAGGGGCAGCCTGGTTGGGGGCGACGATTCATGAGGCGAGCGACAGGGGTATGCGTGTTGGGGGGGGGAGGCAGCCACAGGCCACGGGCTGGTGCGCACAAAGCGAACAACAGGTGTGTGCGTGGGGAGGGAGAGGGGAAAGGGGCGGGCTCGCACAGGAGCCGCTAGGTGCTGCTCCCAGCGCGCCTCTGATTCGTGTGGCGAGCGACCCAGGGCGGCCCACAAACGATTGGGCTGCATGCACGCGTGTGACACATGCGTGCTTGTGGCGCATGCTACGTGCCACCACGGTGGCGTCAGGAAACACGGCCGCGCGCATCTGGAGCCAGTGGTCTCCTTTTCGGCTACTGGAGCCGGATTGGGGAGCCACGGAGCCGGACTACCAGTCAAATGGCTCACCAGCGAAAAACAATTGAGATGCTTGAAAAGAGAATCACAGTCTGGGCCTCCGCCTGCAGTAGCGATCAGTCCCGCCCTGATGGCGGCACCACTGCTGAATTGCGAGCGTCAGCAACCAACCCAGAAACCCCCCAACAACTGCCTCGCCCACTTGGCACAACCACCCAACAACTGCTGCGCCCACCTGGCACTCCACCCGCAGCAGCGATCAGTCCCGCCCTGATGGCGGCACCGGCGTGCCCACGCGCGCGTCAGCAACCAACCCAAAACCTCAATCACTGTCTCGCCCACCAGGCACTGACCAGGCACCACCACCCAACAACTGCCTCGCACACCGCCCGCAGCAACCCATCGATCATATGGTGCCGCCGCCCGCCCACGCGACCAGAGCTGGCGCTTGGGAGGAGTGTCGGCAACCAACTCACCCCGACAACTGTCTCGCCAACCAGGCACAACCACCCAACAACTGCCGCGCCCACCTGGCACGCCGCCCGCAGCAGCCCATCGATCATGACGCCGCCGCCCGCCCATGCCACCAGCTGGCGCTTGGGCGGAGTGTCTGCCCAGTCTGCGATCCAGTCTGCTGTGCCAGTGGGCAGGCGCGCTGCGGGAAATGTGTGTGTGTGCGTGTGTGTGAGAGTATGGGGGGGGGGCGTGCGTGTGTGTGTATGTGTGTGTATGTGTGCGTGTGTGTGTGTGTGTGTGTGTGTGTGTGTGTGTTTGTGTATGCGTGGGTGCATGTGCGTGTGTGTGAGGGCTTCTCCAGGGCTGTCAGTAGGGGCGTCGGCGCGTTGCCCGCGCGTCACTCACACGTGTCGACGCCGTTGCGGAGCGCGCCCTGCACGAGCAGCGAGCCCGCCGACCGAGCAGCAGACGCGGTGATCTCCACCCACTCCTGCGCGTGTGTGGGCGCGTTTCGTGGATCTCGTGGGATCTGTTTTTTTGCGCAACAGACAGACAGACAGATCGCGCTGTCCGCGGTGTGCTGGCACATGCAAGGGCTGCACTGCGTGCCACGTCTGTGCGTGTCAGCCCCCTGGCATGCAGGCACGCTCCCACAAAGCGTGCACACGCACACACACGCACGCATGATCAGCTGTGATACAAACAAGCATAACCCATGCAAGGCCCATGCAACTTCGCGTGCCTGCAGCGTGTTCGCGGTCTCCCGACCCCCTTGCGGCTCTGGCGTCACCGCCAGGAGCAGCATCGCACCGCCAGCACCGCCTGCCAACACACGGGCGGATTGCTGGAGCCTCCTCCGAGACGCAAGGAGCAGTCGCCTGGCAGCGCCTCCGCCTCCGCTCCCCGTCTTCATGGTGGTGATAAGGGGGAGACTCAGAGGCACCAGTGGCCACTGCAGTGGTCCATGGGAGTAAAGCTGACGCTGACGCCAGGGTTTATGTAGTTTGGGGTTTACTCGTTTTCGTTTTCGTTCTGGGGAAGGATGCCATAACACATTAGAAATAACACTGCACCGCTCAGGTGCATTAATCGTGAACGGCGCGTTTTTCGCGTGACGCTTTGCTGTGGGAGGTGTTGCAACTCTGCACGAGTGCGACCTGCTGCAGGTCCAAGCCAGCGCGCACCGCACCTGGACTCTCAGCTCAACAACACACGCAGGGGAGGGGCGCTGTGCCACCGGCGATAGCCTCCCAGCAACAGGGGGCTTCGCTTTCGGGCTAAGCTCTAACATCGGCTCTGCCATCACTCCGCCGGCAGGTCAGTGGGTCTGGGCGCGCGTAGCATATGCATGCGGCAGTGCGAGTTGTTTCGCATGCCATGGTGCGGCATGGTGCAAAGCCTGTTGCGCCATGCAACTGTTGCGTGCACCTCCCATCAGAGCATGCAGACAGCCTTGCCCTGCCTCCCTGCCCTGCCACAATTGTGTCCAATTAAGTGGTTGGGTGTGCAGTCAGTGTGCAGTCCCTGGAACAAACCTGGACGGCATGCTCTCTCACACGCATGCGCCGTATCACACGCTCCTCGCACCCGCCTCACGTAGTCACCCATCAGTACCGGAAGAGAGTTCGCACGCACACGCGTTATCACACACACCACACACACCACGCAGCAGGCGGCATTGCACGAAGCCCACCCGACCCTCAAGCACTAGGAGGCGAGCCCGACACCGGAAGAGAGAGAGCCCCAGGGCCCAACAGTCGCCATGCACCGCGTTGGTGGCGGGACAGTGCATCCTGAGATAACACCCGCGGAGGTTGGCAGGGTCATCACCAAGTCCATCTACGGTCCCGTGCGCCCAGGGCAGTGGACCACTGGGCTGTGTGACTGCGGATACGAAGAGGAGGTGGTCATCGTTGGGCCGGGGCAGAATGCCGAGGAGGAGGTGGAGGGGCAGGTGCGCAGGTGTCCCCTGGGAAGGATTTTAGTAGTTATTTATTTCCCGGCTCGAGCAACTTTGACCGCCCATACCAGGCACAATACACAGCGGGCGTTCACGCAACGCGTGCCGTTGTGCTGCTCTCGGCGACACCTTTCCAACGCACCCCTCCACACCCTCTCCCACAAAGCGTGGCGTGGTTTTCTGGGAAATGGGAAATCCGGCTCGGAGCGGTATACGGCACGCAGGGGAATCACTGCAGGTGCGGCGCACATGCGCGTGTCTTGCTGTTGTAGAGGCATTACATCGAATCGGGTGATGAGGGGGGGGGGTACATGGAATTGGAGGGGGTGGCTGGGGCGTGGGAGGGGCCTGCGTGGTTTGCTCAGCTGTGTTGCGGCAACGTGTGGAGGGTGGCAAGCGCCATGGGGCGTTGGGGGTGGTGTTGCCTCGGGGGGGCGTAGGGGCGTGGATCGTGGACCTGGGGGCTTGTTGATGTGTTGCGGGGGCGGGGGGGCGATGGCGCGGCTCGTGGGGGCGTAGGGGGGTGGATCGTGGACCTGGGGGCTTGTTGATGTTTTGCGAGGGCGGGAGGGGGGCCATGGCGTGGCTCGTGCGGGCGTACGGGCGTGGACCGTGGACGTCGGGGCTTGTTGATGTTTCGCGGGGCCGGGGGGGGGGGGGGCGATGACGTGGCGCAGCGTGCAGCAGCGTGCAGCAGAGGGAGAGAGGGAGGCTTGCCATGGTGGCTGTGCGGCACGCGCAATGCCCCAGGAGTCCCGGTGGCTGTGACTGGCCTAGCTCGGCCTGTCATCACTGAGGGGGACTGAGCTCTCTCAAGAGCTTCTCATATCCCCACACTTAGCGTGGCATAGGCTCCTAACCCAGATGCTACTGTGCCACGTGTGCAACGTGTGTGCAGCATTTGACAAACCTGGCTGTAACACCTGTATACCTGTCGGTAACAGTGGCAACACCGCCTGACCCGTCCTCTCCGTGCCGACACACACACATGTTTGCACGCACGATATACATGCACGCACGCACGCAAGCACACACACACACACAGACACACACACACACACACACACACACACACACACACACACACACACACACACACACACACACACACACACACAAGAACACAACGACAACACCACATGTCTCACACACACACGCACACACGCACACACACACACAATGCTAACGCATGCCTCACACACACCCTTCCCCCCTCCCCCCCCAATGCGTGCAGACCATCTTCGCGGTCCCTCCCATCATGTACTCGCGCGTCGCGCTGCGGCTGCGCGGCGACAACCCCAAGCTTGCGTGCATGACGTATGCGTGCTGCTGGCTGTGGGTCGGCTGGGCGATGGCGCGGGGGCTGAGGAGCGAGCTGCGCAAGAAGTATGACCTGCCGGAGGAGCCGATGAGCGACTGCTGCGTGGTGGGTTTAGAGTTTGGGCTTTTAGGGCTTGGGGGTTTAGGGTTTGGGGTATAAGGTTTGGGGTCTAGGGTTCAAGGCGTCAAAGTTTCAGGGTTTAGGTTTTTTAGCGTCGGTTGTGTGTGGGTTACAGTTAGTCTTGGGTGATCGTGTGTGTTGGGAGGGGTGGTGACTAAACCCTTTAAGGTTTAGAAACCCTTAACCCTAAAACCCTTAACCCTAAACCCTGCCTAGACCCTAAACCCTAAAACCTTGAAAGCCCTAACCCTAAACCCTAAACCCTAAACCCTAAAAGACATGCGCGCGTACCACGCGTGAGATGACGAGCCCCTGCTGTGTTTACGGTTATACGCCGCTGTGATAAGCCGCTATGCTAAGCCACTGCGATGAGCCATTGTGATAAGCCGCTGTCGTGTGCCATGTACCCCCCCCCCCCATCAACACACACACACACACACACACACACACACACACACTCCCCCCCCCCATCCCTGCTGTGCAGCACGCCCTCTGCTCCCCGTTTGCGGTGTTCCAAGAGTACCGCGAGCTCGAGGCGCGAGAGGGATCGACATTCTGGGAGGACCAAATGGCCAACACACAGACCACGCCGCCGGTGGCGCAAGAGGCCGTGCAGGGGATGAGCTCAATATAGTAAATGGCACAGAGCTGTGTCCCAACGGACGATTCTTCCGGTAGAGACAGACAGAGAGGTGCGGGAGAGGTCGACATTCTGGGAGGACCAAATGGCCAACACACAGACCACTCCGGTGGTGCAGGAGGCCGTGCAGGGGATGAGCTCGATATATCGGATGCCACACACTCCCATCCGTCGTATGTGTCCCCTTGGCCACAACTCCATCCGCCCTGGAACATCAGTGGCCACCGCGGGCCCCCGTCACCACGGCTGGTGCCTGCCGTGGCAACACTCGTGTCAGTTATGATGATGATGATGGATGTTGCAGTCTGGGACACCTCTAAAGGCGCAAAAGACCGTGCTTGGCGCGTATGGCCCGAGCACCTTACTGAGATGGCTGGCTGTTGGTGGTGGGGTAGTTAATGATGCAGAGCTGCGTCTCAACGGGCTATTCTTCCGGTAGAGACAGAAAGACAGAGAGAGGTGGCTGGCAGCGGCGCGCCGCCCCTGTCGCCGCACCGCCCGCCCTGCTGGTGCACACACACGCACACATGCGCACACACACACGCCTGGCCCTGCGTGCCACAACTGTTGTGTGTCGCCACCGCTTGTACATATCACACCTTGCTCACAGGCGCGCCGCAGGCATACTACCGGTAGTACTAGGAACACAACAATTAGGACGGGTCTAGTCCCCGTGATTGGAGGGCCATTGTGAGGAGCTGTGCACCACGAACACAACAATAAGGATTGCCTAGTCTGTGTTGCTCCCCCATGCCTGACTACTGTTGATGTCTGACCATTGATGGTGTTGTTAAACCTGACCAGGACTGTTTTTGTAAAGCTTTTCACCCGCATCGTGCGGGGACCACGCGGGTTTCACCAGCGTGGATGCAGCAAAGATACAGCGTGCTGCGCAAGCTCGCGTGTTTTTTTCTCTACAACCTACTGCTGCTTCAAAATCGCTCGCGTCGCGGTGCGCTCGCACGGGAGGTACGTCTTGGGATCAACACGGTGGTTGCCGGGCGCTGGAGGCAGAGGCAAAGTTTTTACAGTTTTACATGTTCGCGCCCGGAGGACCCCGGGGCCAGGGTTGCACGGTACGCTCATCCTGAGGGGGGGTCAGCGTCCTGACTGTACGTAGGACGTAGGACGGTACTCCAGGACGCAGTACAAGGACGCGGGGGGCGAGAGTGTGGCGCGAGCGAGCTAAGTGCCCACACCCCGTCACACACAACTCCGTCGCTCCTCAATGGATTGACAACCCAAGCAATTCCTTGGAAAGCCCTTGTTATAAGCTCTCCAGCATATGTCGAATCGTCCGAATCGGTGCAGCAGCCAGGAAGTTATGGCCGTGGCCGTTTCTGTGTGGTAAAGGCGTCTGGTGCTGCCGCCGATCGCGTCCTGCAGTACGCACCCCAGCGTACTGTCAGGACGCAGGACGTGGTACCGTCCACCAGTACAAATAACGTCCCGTGCAACCCTGCCCGGGGCGTGGGTTAAGGCCTAGACTAAAAGTCTAAGGGGGCTCTACTGGGAGAACCCGCAAGGCCACGCAGCGCGCCAGCCTACCATGGCAGAGGCAAAGGCAGGAGCGGAGGTGGTGGTGGAGGTGGAGGTGGCGCACTCCTCCGGGACCAATCCGGCCAGATGCCTGCGAGGCGCATATCGCTCAGGCATGTCGACAGTCACAGTTCCGAGCGCATACAACGCGCTAAGCAGCTCCAGTGCCAGCTCCAGTTTGCAGTGGCTGCATGGAATCTCTGAGTGTGGATGGAGAAGTGAAATCATCCCTGTTGTATTGATCGGGGTCTACATGTGGTGGACACTACTTACAGGCTGGCCTTGTGTGGCGTTCTGCCCTTGCTCTCTACAGATACAGCTACCTCTGGCACCATCACACACTTGCGCACAAGCCCGGCTGCGTTGGGCATCTATGCTTTCTCATAGCGACGTCGACTGGATCTCATTCAGGAGCCCCTCGCACGCGTCATCCAGCAGGTCGAGCACCTTCTCGAAACCGGCCTCGCCACCTGCGACCACACACACACGCACGCGCACACGCATGCAGTATCAGATGCCGCAGCGTCCCTAGCTGGCGCTTGTGTAGTGGCGGCGGGGTGGGGAGGGGGGGAAGAGGGCAACTTCCTACATCTGACTCCTTGGTTGGCTGGCGCGCTGCGTGGCCTTGCGGGCTCTAGTAGAGCTCCCCTAGACGTTTATTCTAGGCCTTAACTCACGCCCCGGGGTCCTCCGGGCGCGTACTTGTAACAAATGTAACAACAGATGCCGCAGAGTCAAGCACGCGCACACAGCGCGCGAGCGGTGCAGAAAGGGAAGTGCCAGGCACTCGTGATGACGACAATGAAGTTGCCTTGTGTGCCGCATGGGAAACGGGGACACCACAAAAACAGCAGTTGCAGTTGCTGCGGCATCAGGTGCACACAGGCAAACACACACACACACACACATGCACACACACAGCGCGCACGGCGCAAAAAGGGAAGTGTCAGCGTTCATGCTGACGACAATTGTCATTGCAATGAGGTCATTGCAATGAGGCCTTGTGCCACATGGGACGCTCACCATAGTACGGATCGGGCACCTCGGCGACCGTGTGCTTCGTGCAGTACCGCGTCATGAGCGAGAGCTTCGAGCCGTAGTCGGGCGGCACATCGGCGCCAGTCCTGTGCGGAGAGTGGAGAGTGGAGGGACATTAAGATGGATCTTAAATGTCCCTCCGATCCATCTTAGGTGTTAACACGATAGTGAGGGGGCAACTCAAGGAAAGTGCCGATACGCCATCTCACGTAGCGTCCCTGCGGCCACAGCATACTTAAACACCTACCGTCCACTTTCCGGTGTCGGTACGGGCGCAGACGCCTTGTTGGCAGAGCGCAAAGTCGGGGCCACACCCCGAGTGACGAAGTGCCCACAGGCCATCCAACGCCACATCACCGCGGCCATAGGGTCCTTATACACCCACCGTCCACTTTCCGGTGTCGGTACGGACGCAGACGCCTTGTTGGCAGAGCGCAAAGTCGGGGCCACACCCCGAGTGACGAAGTGCCCACAGGCCATCCAACGCCACATCACCGCGGCCATAGGGTCCTTATACATCTACAGTCCACTCTCCGGTGTCGGTACGGGCGCAGACGCCTTGTTGGCAGAGCCATTTCGGAGCACTTGTGTGGCCCATACTCAGAGTCTCCTAGAGCCCCTGCTCTGTGCAGCGCTTCGTAGCGGTACTACAGCCCATTCACACAAAAGTAACATCCCCCATGTGAGCTGCTGGAACCCAGAGCACCAGAAGGGAGTTTGTGTGCCTCCTGCAGATCGTCAAATCATCACAGCCACAGCCCTGCTCCAGCTGCTGCTGCTTCCCCCAGATGTAGTGAATGATAGGCAGGCGCCATCAGCAGCGGTGTCAGGTAGGAGCTGTGTGCTGTCGAGCATGCATGCAGCCCATGCACCCCCATGCACCCCCATGCACGCACGCTGTGCTGCGCTCCGCACGAGCGCTCGCTGCCCACCCCTGCTTCTCTCCCCACCCAGGTATCTGGAGCATGGATGCCGGGTAGCTGCAGCATTGAGCGCGCTGCGCGCGGCTGCCGCCGCAACGATGACCGGTGCTGCCAATTGGGCTCATCCCCCACCCCGCCCCCCGCACGCACGCACGCTGCGCTCCGCGCAGCGCACGCTGCCCAGGCATGCTCGTCTCCCACCCCAAGCACCTGGAGCATGGATGCCGGGCAGCTGCGTTGCCGGACGCACAGCGTACGGGTGCTGCCGCACGATGATGACCGGGGCTGCCTATTGTGTGCGGCCGCACAGATCGCGTGCACGCGCCAGATGGCGGCAGGGCGGCGGCGTGCGCTGCAAATGTGTGCGGCCACACAGCTCACTTGTGTGCAGCCGCGCAGATTGCGTGCACGTGGCAGATGGCGGCATGGCAGGGGTGTGCGCAGCGAGTTTGTGCGGCCACACAGCTCACGTGTGTGCGGCCGCGCAGATCGCGTGCGCGCGCCAGATGGCGGCAGGGCGGCGGTGTGTGCTGCGAGTGTGTGCGGCCACACAGGTCACGTGTGTGCAGCCACGCAGATCGCGTGCACGTGGCAGATGGCGGCAGGGCGGCGGTGTGCGCAGCGAGCGTGTGCGGCCACACAGCTCACGTGTGTGCGGCAGCGAAGCTTGCGTGTGCGCGGCGGCTGGCGGCAGGGCGGCGCTGTGCGCTGCGAGCGTGTGTGGCCCCACAGCTCACGTGTGCCCGGCCGCACACATCGCGTGCACGCGCCAGATGGCGGCAGAGCGGCGGTGTGCGCTGCGAGCGTGTGCGGCCACACAGCTTACGTGTGTGTGGCCACACAGATTGCGTGCACGTGGCAGATGGCGGCAGGGCGGCGGTGTGCGCTGCGAGCGTGTGCGGCCACACAGCTCACATGTGTGCGGCCGCGAAGCTTGCGTGTGCGCGGCGGATGGCGGCAGGGCAGCGGTGTGCGCTGCGAGCGTGTGCGGCTACACAGCTCACGTGTGTGCGGCCGCGCGGATCGCGTACATGCGGCGGATGGCGGCAGGGCGGCAGCGGCAGATGGTGGCGGGGCGACAGTGCGCGCTGCGATCGTGTGCGGCCGCGACGCTCGCGGGTGCGCGGCAGATGGTGGCGGGGCGGCAGCGTACGCTGCGATTGAGTGCGGCCGCGACGCTCGCGGGTGCGCTGCAGATGGCTGCGGGGCGGCAGGGCGCACTGCGATCAAGTGCGGCGGTGTCGCTCGCGTGTGAGCGGCAGATGGTGGCGGGGCGGCAGCGCGCACTGCGATCGAGTGCGGCCGCGGCCCTTGTGTGTCTGCCGCAGATGGTGGCTGGGCGGCGATGCGCGCTGCAAGCGTGTGCGGCCACACAGCTCACGTGTGTGCGGCCGCGACGCTCGCGTGTGCGCGGCAGATGGCGGCACGGCGGCAGCGCGCACTGCGATCAAGTGCGGCCATGTCGCTCGCGTGTGAGCGGCAGATGGTGGAGGGTCGACAACGTGCACTGCGATCGAGTGCGGCCGCGACGCTTGCGTGTGCGCGGCAGATGTCGGCATGGCGGCAACGCGCGCTGCGATCGAATGCGGTCGCGGCATGGTGTGTGCTGCGAGCGCGTGCGATCGCGATACTCGCGAGGCGGTGTTCACTGCAGTCGAGTGCGGCCGCGCCGCTCGCATGTGTTCGCCCGCGATCCCTGCCCCTCTGTTTGCGCTGGGCCGTGCGCTCAAGCCAACCCGTGAGCACTCGCACCAGGGGTGCAGAGAGTGACCTCGGATTGGCCTGAAATCTTTGACACGTCGTGGCGTAGCCACATCTAGGTCAGGTGCATGATCAGAATGCCTCAGATGTGGGGTCGGGTAGTGGCTGCATGTGCTGGGTAGGCCCCGGTCGCGCGTTCAAGCCACCCCAAAGGCCTGCCTCCTAGGGAGGGTGATCTGAGCGACCTCCTCTTGATCGGCCTGAAAGTGTTCACATGTTATGCCATGCCCATATGAAGGTCGGGTGCATGATCAGAATGCCTCAGATGTGGGGTCGGGTAGTGGGTGCATGTGCTGGGAAGGCCCCGGTCGCGCGTTCAAGCCACCCGAAAGGCCTGCCCCCAAGGGAGGGTGATCTGAGTGACCTCTTCTGATCGGCCTGAAATTTTGGACATGACCTGGCAGGGCCATATCTACTTCAGGTGCATGCTCAGAATTCCTGGAATGTGGGGTGAGGTAGTGGTTGCATCTGCTGGGTAGCCCTGGGAGCACGCTCAAGCCACACCCGAAAGGCTGCCCCCAAGGGATGAAGGTCTAAGCGACTTCCTCAGATTGGCGTGAAACTTTTGAAACGACATGGCATCGTCATATGTAGGTCAGGTGCATGCTCAGAATGCCTAAACGTTGGGGTCAGGTAGTGGCTGCATGTGCCAGGTAGCCCCCGGCCGCGCATTGAAGCAGATGCAGAGGCGAGGTCGTGCCCGTCATCGACCACTCTCTCCCATCCACCCCAGCAAGCCAGCAGGGCACACAAGCTGTGCACCAGAGATGGCCCGGTTTCTGTGTTGACTTGCTGCAGCCCGAGGGGCTTGACTGGGTGGTCAGTGTAACATCTCAAGGGCAGATGTAGAGGTGGAGCCATACACCCATCGTCCAGCGCTCTCCTCTCCCATCGACCTCAGCAAGTCTACATAGCAGTCAAGCAATGAATCAGGGTCAGCAGTGTTAGTCCAGTTGTTGTGATGACTCGTCGCCGCCCGAGGAGGTAGCCTGCGTTGTGCGTGTGACTGTCTAGGGCAGGTGTAGAGGTGGGGCCACGCCCATGGACCCCAGCCAGTCTAAAGGGCCCAGGAGTACTGGCAGTTAATCCGAGTCATCACTGGTTGCCCGGTCGTGATAACACATCTGTACATAACAGGCAACTGCACTACACTTTCATCATCTCGCTTCGACCACACACACTCGCACACACCACTACCGCATCGCCGAAAATCACAGCGCACGACCGCCATGTGCTGCGCACACGCAACGTCGTGGCCGATTGTACGATTGCAGTGCACACCGCCGCCGTGCTGCCGTCCGCCACACATGCGCAAGCGCCGCAACCGCACTCGGTCGCTGCGCACACCGCCGCTCTCCTGCCACATGCCGCACACACACGGGTTCCGTGAGCGCACTCGGTCGCAGCGCACACTGCTGCCGTACCGCCATCTGCCGCGCAACCGCGAACATTGTGGCCGCACGCAATCACAGCTCACACTGCCGCCCTGCCTCTATCCGCGGCGCACACGCAAGCGTCGCAACCACACTCGGTCGCTGCGCACATCGCCGCCCTGCCGCCATCTGCCGCAGACACGCAAGCGTCGCGACCGCACTCGGTCGCTGCGCACGTCGCCGCCCTGCCGCCATCTGCCGCAGCCACACGAAGGCCGCGGCCGCACTTTAGCACAGTGTACCCTGCCGCCCCGCCATCATCTGCCGCTCACACGCGAGCGATGCAGCCGCACTTGATCGCAGTGCGCACTGCCGCCCTGCCGCCATCTGCCACGTACCCGCAAGCATCGCGACCGCGCTCGATCGCAGCGTGCGCTGCCGCCCCGCCGCCATCGCTGCTCACACGCGTGCGACGCGACCGCACTCGGTCGCAGCGCGCCCCACCGTTCCGCCGCCATCTGCCGCGCACACGCAAGCATCGCGACCGCACTTGATCGCAATGCGCGCTGCCGCCCCACCACCATCTGCCGCCGCCGCTTTGCCGCCATTTTCCGCATGCACGCGCTCCGCGCGGCCGCACACACGTGAGATGTGTGGCCGCACATACTCGCAGCGCACACCGTCGCCCTGCCGCTATCTGCCGCATGCACGCGATCTGCGCAGCCGCACACACGTGAGCTGCGTGGCCGCACACGCTCGCAGCGCACACCGCCGCCCCGCCGCCATCTGCTGCTCACACGCGAGCGACGCAACCGCACTTGATCGCAGCGCGCACTGCCGCCGTGCCGCCATCTGCCGCGCACCCGCGAGCGTCGCGGCCAGACGCACACGCTCACAGCGCACACCACGACCCTGCCCATATGCTGCGCACCCACGAGCGCCGCAGCCGCACTTGAACGCAGCGTGCGCTGCCGCCCTGCTGACATCTGCTGCGCACACGTGGGCGCCGCGGCCGCGCTTGATCGCAGCGTGAGCTGCCACCGTGCTGCCATCTGCCACGCACACGCGATCGACGCGACCGCACTCGATCGCAGCGCGTCCCGCCGCCCCGCCGCCATCTGCCGCGAACACGAGTGCCGAGAGCGCACTCGGTCGCAGCGCGCACTGCCGCCGTGCCGCCATTGGGCGCGCACACGCGTGCGTCGCCAGCGCACATTCTCGCAATGCGCACCGCCCTGCCATCATCTGCCGCGCACACGTGAGCGTCACAACCGCACTCGGTCGCAGCGCGCCCTGCCGCTCTGTCGCCATCTCCTGCGCACACGCGAGCGTCGCGGCCGCACTCGATCGCAGCGCGCCCTGCCGCCCTGCCGCTATCTGGCGCGCACACGCGAGCGTCGCGGCCACACTCAATTGCAGTGCACGCTGCCGCCCTGCCACCATCTGTCGCTCACACGTGAGCGGCGCGATCGCACTCGATCGCAGCGCGTTCTGCCACCTCGCCGCCATCTGCCGTGCACACGCAAGCGTCGCGACCGCACTTGATTGCAGCGCGCGCTGCCGCCCTCTGCCGCTCACACGCGAGCGACACGGCGTACTTGATTGCAGTGCGCGCTGCCGTCCCGCCACCATCTGCCGCTCACATGTGAGCCACACGGCCGCACTTGGTCGCAGTGCGCGCTGCCGCCCCACCGCCATCTGCCGCGTACACGCGAGCGTCGCGGCCGCACACGCTCGGGCAGCGCACACTGCCGACGAGCCGCCATCTGCCGCTGACGCCAGCGTCGCTGCCGCACTCGATCGCTGCGCACATTGCCGCCCCGCCGCCCAGCATCCATGCCCCAGGTTCCAGGGGTGGAAACGGCGCAAGGGTGGGCAGCGCGCACGAAGCGCAGGCGGCAGGCGTGGATGGCCGGGTGGGTGGGTTGGGCAGCCGAGCGGGCTGCCGCAGCTAGCAGTGCTGCAGCAGCCGCACGCAGCGCGCTCGGCGCCGCAGCCTGCCCAGCATCCATTATCCAGGTGCCTGGGGTGGGACAGGAACAAGAACACGAGCGGAGCGCAGGCGGTGGGCGTGCATGGGGGCGCTTGGCATGGCTCCATGCATGCTCCATCCACGCTCGACAGCATACAGCGCCCCCACCTGGCAGCGCTGCTGCTGGCGGGGCCTGCCAGTGGTGCTTGCCCAGCATTCACTGCATCTGGGGAGCAGCAGCTGGGACAAGGCTGTGTGGGTGGGTGATTCGACGATCTGCAACAGGCACACACAAAACTCCCTTCTCGCGCACTGAAAGCGGCAGTAGCTCACAGGGGCTGCACAGAAGCGGTCAATTGGTAGAAGTACAAGGCTGAAGCGCCCGGAGCGTGCCAAGGCGGCGGACCGCCTTGACTCTGGGTGTGGGCCACACTAGTGCTCCGAAATGGCTCCGCCAACGAGGCGTCTGTGCCCGTAACGACACCGGAAAGTGGAGTGTAGATGTATAAGGACCCTACGGCCTGTGATGTAGCGTTGGATGGCCTGTGGGCACTTCGTCACTGGGGTGTGGCCCCGACTTTGCGCTCTGCCAACAAGGCGTCTGCGCCCGTACCGACACCGGAAAGTGGACGGTAGATGTATAAGGACCCTATGGCCGCGGTAATGTGGCGTTGGATGGCCTGTGGGCACTTCGTCATTCGGGGTGTGGCCCCGACTTCGCGCTCTGTTAACACAGTGTCTGCGCCCGTGCTGAAGCCGGAAAGTGGACGGTAGGTGTATAAGTATTCTGTGGCCGCGGGGACGCGACGTGGGATAGCCTATCGGCACTTCGCCTTGAGTTGCCCCTCACTTCAGTGTTAACACCTGTTATACATGACATTTAAGTGCTAGAGTGTGGATTGGCAGTATGCCATGCCCACACAGAGTTTGGGTACCCGACCACCAGCGGCCAGCCATCCCAGTTAGGTGCCTGGGCACTACGCGCGGAGCACGACCTGATTCGCCTTTATATAAAGGTGTTACTGGCTATCCCCACCCAACCTGTGACCAAAATGTGGCCACACCCCAAGATTTTAGATTCGAAAAAACGAACCCATCGCGTGCATAATGCTTTCTCGACACGTAATATAGACATGCGTGTGGATAGCGTGTGCTGGGATGCGTCGTGGGGCCGACACGGGCCTCGCGGAACGCCATGCAACAGTCGCACCTAACCCTGTGCCGCGCCGCTGCGGGGAGCCAGCCCCCCGCGACGCCTCCTACCAATCGGTAATACCCGTGGCATGAACTTGACGGGGAGCTTGGCCCCGTATTGCGCCGCGTTGTAGGGGGCGAGGCCGTGTGGCCAAACCTGGCGACACCAAACGTTCAGCATGTTTTGCGGTGTCGTCTCTGGACCAAATCCACTTTTGACGGGTGCTTTTTAGTTGCCGATTTGCTCATTTACACGCATGCTTCGTGGGTGATCGTGGCTTGGAGAGACGGCGAAATGCGGGACGAAACCGCTTGGCTTCAAAATGTGCCCGTCACGGTGGCTTTTGAAGCCGATCGGTTTCGTCCCGCATTTCGCCGTCTCTCCAAGCCACGGTCACTCACGAAGCATGCGTCTAGATGAGCAATTCGGCAACTAAAAAGCACCCGTCAAAAGTGAATTTGGTCAAGCAGAGACGCCACAAGAAATTCCCAAAGTTTCGCGTGGCCCGTTTTCGCCACTTTTTTGCCACTTTTGGCCACAGGTTGGGTGGGGATGGCCTACTGTCAGGACGACACCTTTATATAAATGTATCGTCCTGACAGCAACGTCCACCATCAGTGCTGGAGTGCAGGTATGTGGGAACGTGGGCATAAGGCTAGACAGTACGGGTCTGCGCGGGAGCGCGGCTTTGGTGCTGGCGCCACGCCCCGGGATCCTCCGGGCGCGTACATATAAAACCTGTTAAACCTGGCACCCGGCCTGCACAGCGCGGCGTGTCGTGGGGCTGTGAATGTGGGTGTTCTGCAAAAGCTGTCACACTGAGCACACACCCAGCCGTCGCTCACATGGACCAGTGCTGGCAAGTGTGGCACCCAAGGGATGCCACACTTTTTGGCCACACGCACTCGCCGCGAACCAAGCGCCAAGTCCCCTAGACACCAAAACCTAGAAGCATATACACGCACACACACAAACACACATGCTGCCCATGCGCCAAGTCGCCTACACCCTGAACCCCTAACCCCAACTTGATGCGTTTAAGCATCCACACGCAAACACACACACACACACACACACACTTCCCACCCTGCCCGACACACACACACACACACACACACACACTGCCCACACCGCCCGAAAGCCACCCACTTTGACCAGTAATCGCACGCTGTCATGATCGCCCGCGAGTTTTGGGCATCCATCCCGATCACGTAATCGAATCGCGAAAGGTCGGACGCCACGAGCGGCCGAGACCTGAGGGGTTTGTATGTGTGCGTTTTGTGTGTGTGTGTGGGGGGGGGGGGGTATGTGTGTGTGTGTGTGTGTGTTTGGGCATCCACGCCGATCACGCAATCGAATCACGAGAGGTCGGATGCGACGAGCGGGCGAGACCTGAGGAGGTTCGGGGTGAGGGTGTGTGCGTGTGCGTGTGCGTGTGCGTGTGCGTGTGCGTGTGCGTGCGTGTTTGTGTGTGTGTGTGTGTGTGTGTGTGCATCCACCCCGATCATGGTATCGAATCGCGAGAGGTCTGATGCCACGAGCGGGCGAGACCTGAGGAGGTAGTGTGTGTGCTTGTGTGTGTGTGTGTGTGTGTGTTCGGGAGGGTGCGTGTGTGTTTGTGTGTGTGTGTGTGTGTGTGTGTGTGTTTGGGCATCCATCGCGATCACGTAATCAAATTGCGAGAGGTCGGATGCCACGAGCGGGCGAGGCCTGAGGGGGTTGGGGGTGAGGGTGGGGATGGTGTGTGTGCGTGTGCGTGTGTGTATGTGGATGTGTGTGTTTATGCATGTGTGGTTGCTTGGGAGTGTGTGTGCGTGTGTATGTGTGCGTGTGTGTGAGTGTGTGTGTGTGTGTGTGTTTGGGAGGGTGTGTGCACGTGTGCGTGATGGGAAGTCTTAAGCAGTGATCCCTGATGGCACCCCACACCGCCCACCTGCTCATCAGCTTCACGTCTAGGCGCCCCCGCCAGCAACTCACGCGTTCATTGCATGAACAACGACCAACTGGCCCACCTTCCGGCCAGCTTCACCGATAGCTACCACCCACCCGCTGGCCAGCTTCACCCCACACAACCCCGCCCCACACCGCCCACCTGCTCGTCAGCTTCACCCGACACTGCCCACCTGCTCGTCAGCTTCACCCGACACTGCCCACCTGCTCGTCAGCTTTACCCCACACCGTCCACCTGCTCGTTAGCTTCACCCCACACCGCCCACCTGCTCGTCGGCTTCGCCCCACACC
>VFSX01000437.1:40000-55000 GCA_016618255.1 Chlamydomonas sp. UWO 241 | reverse complement strand
AGGAGATCGCAGTTGCACACCACTTGCACCCCAAATCAGCCATATGCTACTCGACATGTTGTTTTGCGCTCATCAAGGGCTTTCCAATGCTCCAAGTTTCATCTCAATCCAAGAAGGTTGGTTTCACCCCTTTGAGGTGGCACTTGGCAAAACCCCGGCTCAAGGCCACCTTCAGGCATTGTGTCCAGCACACCCTTCAAGGGCAGTCAAATTTTACCATCCCACATTGAGTCCAGCTCACATAGACTACTGGCCCTGCGCAGCTGCAGCTTGTGACCTAGCCACTCCGCATGCTGCCTACCAGCAAGGCCCAGGGTTGGGGAGGGGGGGGGGGGCACCATGCGCCACACCGCGCGCCACACCGCGCCCCAAACCTGCCTGTTTTCTGCTTCTCTGTAATGCAAGCAATACCGAGCTTTGAAACGTCCCAAAGGCCAGAGTTCCTTAGGAAGGTGTGATGAATACACCCACAAATTTCAGGTCCTTACACCCAGCCAGTCGTAATATGTTGTCTCTTTATATTAATGGCCACCCCCACCCAAGTCGAGCATACCGTTCCCCACTAACCTGACATCATTCAAAAACACGAAAATTTGAAGACACCATTCTCCCCCTAGGAGGCATGTCCGGACCTCATTCCACAGCCCAGAGCTTGAAGATTGTCCCATTTAGCTTTTGTTCGAAGGGCATTGCGTGTGGTTGCGTGTGCGCGCGTCCAGACGCCGTGCCGTGCAGCATGCGAAAACACACAAACTGCCGTGCAGTACGGTACGGCGTCTGGTCGCGCGCACACGCAACCACACGCGACGCACCTCGAACACAAGCTAAATGGGACAACCTTCAAGGTCTGGACAGCGCTAACTTGCCAGGGGGAGTCTCCTGGCGGCGAAGCCGTCGAAAGTTCGGAATGTTCACACACCAAGGGCGTCACGCAGACAAGACCGCGCGTTGCGCCAGTCGAAGGCAACCTTATTGGTATACGTAGCAAGCTCGCGGCGCTGGAATGAAGTTCGCGCAGTCAGTTTTGGCCGCGCATGGCTTCCGGAAAGTTCCATGCGCCCATGCAGTCGGGACGCCCCTCGCCCAGTGCACACGCCCACGCCCCTCCCCAGGCCCCGCGACGGCCCCGAAAGCCTTCGATCATCATAACACACGTCTTGGCTGCCGCGGGTGGCGGCGGGGCGGCGTGGGAGGGGCGTTTGGGGCGTTTTCACGTTTTCGACAGTGTCAGGATTGTGTGACCGACTTGGGTGGCTAATATATATGATAAATACTATATAATATTAATACATACTAGGCCACCCCCACCCAAGTCGGCCACATGAGTGTCACAAAGTCGGACATTGCATGAAAACACAAACTTTCGGGGCGTCTTTCTCCCCCTATGGAGCACCCCCGGACCTCGTTCCGCAGCCAAAAGTTTGAGATTTCGCTCATTTAGTTCGTGTTTGAAGGGCTTTGCGTGCCGTTGCGTGTGCGCGCGGCTTGGTGTCAAAATGTACCGAACCAAAACTTGTGCATGGCGTCGGGTCGGTACATTTCAGCATCTGGTCACGCGCAAACGCAACGTCATGCGACGCCCTTCGAACACGAACTAAATGGGCCAAATCTCAAACTTTTGACTGCGGTCACTCGTCCAGAGGAGTTCTCTTGGTGGTGATCTTTGGATCCAAAGTTCGGAATGTTCACACACCATGGGCGTCACGCAGACAAGACCGCGCGCTTCGCCAGTCGGATGCAGCCTTAATGGTATACGTGGCAAGCTCGCGGCGCTGCAATTAGGTCCATGCATGCAGTCGGCCGCGCATGGTGGCCGGAAAGTTCCATGCGCCCATGCAGTGGGGGCGCCCCTCCCCCAGCGCGCACGCCCACGCCTCTCCCCAGGCCCTGCGACGGCGCCACAAGCCTACTATCATCGTAACACACATCTTGGGTGCCTCGGGTGGCGGCGGGGCGGGGCGGGGCGGGCGTTTGGGCGTTTTCGGAAATGTCCGACTTATGAGGCCAACTTGGGTGGGGGTGGCAATTACCGTCTAAAAAAATGTGTAAGTATAATTTGGAGCCCTACACACACACACACACACACACACTGTGAGTGGCACTCAGGGTGGAGGGCACGTGCGACAGCGAGTTTGGCCCCGGGCTGCACACACACACACACACACACACACACACAGGGCAGAGGGCGCGTGCGATGGCGAATTCGGACATGGGCTGCGCACACACACACACGCACACACGCACACACACACACACACACACAGGGCGGAGGGCGCGTGCGACGGCGAGTTCGGCCCAGGCTTCAGCAACGCAAATTACTGGTATGCTGCGGCGGGCGCGGCGGGCCACCCGATCTCTGGGGAGGTGCTGGCTGAGGCGCAGAGGCTGGCTCGCGGTGCGTTTTGGTCTGGGGCTTTAGTTAGGGGTTTGGGGTTCAAACGCTGAGCCCCTACATGGGGGTTTGGGGTGAAAGCGGTTGAAGGTTTAGGTTTTGGCGGTGGTGGGCCACCTTATCTCTGGGGAAGTGCTGGCTGCGGCGCGGAGGCTGGCGCGCGGTGCGTTTTGGTCTAGGGTCTTGGGGTTATAGGGTTTTGGGGTTGAGGGTTTGAGGGTGAGGGGTTAGGGGGGGGGTCAATAATTCAGGGTTAAGGGTTTAGAGGTTTAGTAGGGTTGGCAACGGCGAGGCACCCTTTCTCTGGGGAGGTTTTGACTGAGGCGCAGAGGCTGGTTCGTGGCGCGTTTTGGTCAAGTGTCTCGGGGTTTGGGGTTTTGGGGGTTAAGGCTTTGAGGTTGAGGGGTTGAGGGGTTGGGGGGGGGGGTAGGGTTCAGGAACCAAGGGTTTAGGGTTTAGTGGTTTAGGGTTGGTAACGGCGGACCACCCTAGCTCTGGGGAGGTGCTGGCTGAGGCACGGAGGCTGGCTCGCGTTGCGTTTGGGCTGAGGACTTCAGGGGTCCAGGGTTCTTGAATCAGGGGTTGAAAACCCTGGACCTCTGAATGAGGGGGTTGGTGTTAAGCCGTTGAAGCTATAGGTTTTGGCGGTGGGGTGCCACCCAATCTCTGGGGAGGTGCTGGCTGAGGCGCGGAGGCTGGCGCGCGGTGCGTTTTTGTCAAGGGGCTCAGGGGGTTTTAGGGTTTGGGGGGTTCAGGTTTGAGGTTGCTCGGTTAAGGGGGTGGGTTGGTTGAAACCAGTGGTGTCATTAGCGCCCCCGCAGGCAAACCGGGAAATTGGGGGGGAAACTGCGGGGGCAAATCGCGAGAATTTGGCCCCCAAATGTGTGAAATTCGACGATTTTCACACTTTCCCCGAAAAAAACGCCACCTGCGGGGGCAATCCGGAATGTTCCCTCCAATGTTGCGGGGGCACACAGCATATTCTCGGTTTCCTTAATGACACCACTGGTTGAAACCCTTGCGGGCGCGGGCCACCCGATGTCTGCTGCCGGCAGGGTTACCCGGTACGTGTGTACTGGGGGGGGTCAGCGTCCTGACCGGTACGCGGTACGTGGTACGTTCTGCGGTACGTGCGGTACGTCGGTACGTGCGGGGGGCGGAGGGGCGAAAAACGACTAAGTGCCAAGAAGTGTGGATGTGTGGGAGCCGTGGGCCCGCCACAGCCTAGGAAGAAGATTGGCTATTGCAGGCCGGTCCTCTTATTTGCCGCGATGTAACCGATGGTTCCTGTGGCACCCGCGGAGGCAAGACGCCCGGTGCGTGGGGTGGCGGCTGGGTGGCGGCTGGGTATCCATTTTCTACAGTTGGTTTGGGGGCCTGCACACACCCTCTCCCCCCCCTCAATTGGTGGCCAGATGCATTGGTTTGTGACCTGCTCTCTCCCCCTCCTGCACTTGGAATAGCAGATGCGTGCATCCATGACGCCATGCGGCACACCGTGCAAGCATGCGGCGCGCGCGGTGTGCTGCAGCAGCACTCCCTCCATGTCCCCCTGTACTGCAGTGCACTGCTGCATACAAGCAGAGATCTGGATAGCCCTTGTAACTAGCTTTCCAATGCAAGTCGAATCGTTCGAAGCCATGCACAGGAGCGTGAGTTGTGGCCGTTTTTGTGTGGAACGTACTGGTAGAACGTACTGTTGGGCATCAACGTCCTGACCGGTACCAGTACGTCCCACGTACTGCGGTACGTCGCAACGTACCAGGTTACCCTGGCTGCCGGCTGCTGCTGGCTGATGGCGCGCGGTGCGTTTGGGTCAAGAGGCTCGGGGATTTGGGGTTTGGGGTCCAGGGTTTCAGGGGGTCTTCCCATCGAATTGCTGTGTGTCGTCCATCTGGGTCCGCACTCAGATAAGTTATCTGGCCGAGGTTAGGGGTTGAGGGCAGGTTGAGGTGTTAGGTTGGTTGAAACCCTACAAGCGGGCGCACCCTACTAGCGGGCGCGGGCCACCCTATCTCTGCCGGCTGCTGCTGGGTTTTGGCCACGTGTCATTCTATGCCCCTGCTGCTGCATTCCTGCCACAGGCAACGCCCGGTTGGAGCAGCTGGTTGCGTCCCCCACACACCACACCTCACACCCACACCCACACACCCCCTGGGTATGCATCACAGCAAGAGCCTCACCCCATCTGCTCGACGTATAGCACCCGAGCACTATCGCGAGGCTCTATGGCACTGCTGCTGCATGGCTGCTCTTGAAAGCCCTCTGCCCTGCTGAACGCCCTGCTGAACGCCCTGCTGAACGCCCTCTACCCTGCTGCCACTGCCTCCTCTTCACCGCCAGGACGCTTTTCAGCCCATGGTCCTGCTCGTCACCAAGCAGCGGTGTCAAACACTGAAAGACATCACCTGCGTTCCTGCCACAGGCAACGCCTGCCTGGAGCAGCTGCTCGCGTCCCCCTCCCCACCCACACCACACACCCATGGGGGGGGGGGTGACATGCACCCATGGGGGTGCATGTCAGCGAGGCTTGTCCCAGCCCCCATTCCACTGCTGCTGCTGCTGCACACCTGGTCGAATACGCTGCCTGTAGGTGCACACACACACACACATGTGGACTGTAAAAAACACCATCATCATCATCATCATCATCATCATCTGCCGCAGGCAATGCCCGCCTGGAGCAGCTGGTCACGTCCCCACCCTCCCCACCTACACCCACGCACCACCCATGGGTGTGCATCACAGCGAGAGCCTCATCCCAGTTATATGCTGCTGCTGCTGCTGCTACTACTGCTGCTGCTGCTGCTGCTGCTGCTGCTGCATTCCTGCCACAAGCAACGCCCGCCTGGAGCAGCTGGTCGCGTCCCCACCCTCCCCACCCACAGTCACACACCCCTGGGTATACATCACAGCGAGAGCCTCATCCCAGTTCTATGCCACTGCTGCTACTACTGCTGCGTTCATGCCGTAGGCAACGTCCGCCTGGAGCAGCTGGTCGCATCCCCACCCTCCCCACCCACAGCCACACACCCCTGGGTATACATCACAGCGAGAGCCTCACCCCAATTCCATGCCATTACTACTGCTGCTGCTGCTGCTGCTGCTGCATTCCTGCCACAGGCAACGCCCGCCTGGAGCAGCTGGTCGCATCCCCACCCTCCCCACCCACATCCACGCACCCCTGGGTATACATCACAGCGAGAGCCTCATCCCAGTTCTATGCCACTGCTGCTACTACTGCTGCGTTCATGCCGTAGGCAACGTCCGCCTGGAGCAGCTGGTCGCATCCCCACCCTCCCCACCCACAGCCACACACCCCTGGGTATACATCACAGCGAGAGCCTCATCCCAGTTCTATGCCACTGCTGCTACTACTGCTGCGTTCATGCCGTAGGCAACGTCCGCCTGGAGCAGCTGGTCGCCTCGCACGGCGACGCATTCAGCCCCCCGAGGTTTGTGGCGTCGTGCAGCAAGGTGGGTCCCCTTTTCCATCTGCACTTGGCAGCCTCAGGCAGCCTCAGGCACACTTTCACTCAGTCAAGCCTGTGCGGTCAGCGCTCCAAGGCTTGATGCATCGCGCAGCAAGATGCGCCCCTCCCTGCTGCACTTTTTTTTATATGAGACTGAGGTAATAACACATTCAAGAAAAAGAAGAGGATAACGCATTCAAGAAGCAGAAGAGGAGAAGATGCACCCCTCCCTACTCCCCACTAACCGAAACCACACTTATGTCATGCTGTCAGTCACAGCACCTTCGAGAGGATGCCACAGCAGCAATGTGTGTGGCTCCTATGCATCGCACACATGTGGCTGTAACCAGTCTGGTGGTCGCACACCCCGCTGTCGCTTGAGCTCAAGCGAGGCAGACTGGTAGGCTGGCGCGCTGCGTGGCCTTGCAGGCTCTAATAATAGAGCTCTTCTAGACGTGTAGTCTAGCTAGGCCTTAACTCACGCCCCGGGGTCCTACACGTGTAAAGCCTGTAAAAACAAACGAGGCAGGAGGTTGCCGGCTGCCTGTTCTGCCCGTGTCCTGACACAACGCTCGCATCACCACCCTGCAGTTTTTTTTGTACAGTTTTTACATGTACGCGCCCGCAGGATCCCGGGGCGTGAGTGAAGGCCTAGAATACACGTCTGGGGGAGCTCTACTAGTAGAGCTCGCAAGGCCACGCGGCGCGCCAACCTACCCGGTTCACCCCCCTGCACATGCATGTGCACGTGCTCAGGCGCTCGACAGCCGTGACGCCGAGCTCAAACGAGGCAAGTTGCTGGCTGCCTGTTCTGCCCGCACCCTGACATGGCGCCCGCATCCCCCCCCCCCTTCCCCATGCATGTGCGCAGGCGCTCGAGAGCCGCGACGCCGAGCTCTCGTCCTTCTGGTCTGCGGTCGGAACTGCCGAGTGGTTGCTGCTGCTGCGCCACTGCTTCGCGCGGCTGCAGGCAGAGTGCAGTGCAAAGCCATGACTGGTCAGGGCGGGTTGTACAGGTTTTACACTTACGCACCCGAGGACCAACATGGGAAGCCTGTAAAACCAGAGAGAGAGCCCCAGGGAGAGTCGGAGAGTCGCCAGAAGATAGTCAGAGGGTCATCAGAAGACCTGGGTCAGCATGACCTCAAGCATGCAGCGGCGGCACGCCACGTCTCTCTGAGACCCCCTTAAGCGTGTGCACACGCTTGAGGGGGTCTCAGAGAGAGCCAGAGAGTCAGAGAATCGCCAGAAGTCGCCAGAACAGATTCAGAGGGTTGTCAAAAGACCTTGGTCAGCGTGACAGCGAACATGCAGCGGCGACTCGCCACGTGGCGAGTCGCGTGACCTCAAGCGCGCGTGGCCGCGCGCGCGCTGGAGGGGATCTCAGAGAGAGCCAGAGAGAGGCAGAGAGTCGTCAGAAAGAGAGTCAGAGGACAATCAGAAGACCTTGGTCAGCATGATGGCGAGTGTGCGGCGGTGGCACGCCACGCGCTGTAGGGGCTCTCAGATAGAGCCATCACTGCGAGTACGACCCCTGGTCCAGACTGGTCCAAACGGGTCCAAACGGGTCCAGACGGGTCCAGGCTGGTCCAGACGGGTCCAGGCCTGTCCACGGACTGGGCAGTGCCACCAAGCTGGGCTGCGCTGGGCTGGGACTGAGCTGCAGTGAAGCTGTGCACATAACTCGTAGAGAAGCCAGGCCGGTGTTACCCAAGTGAGGAATTTCAAGGTTCAAGGTGTGGACCAGCTGGGTAGGTGACACCGGCCCGGCTCGTGCCCGCGCGGGTCGCGGGGCAACGGCCCGCGTTCACGGGGGGCCTCGGGCGGCCGAGGCGAGCAAACGCGTCGGGGAGACAGCGGCCAGGTAGACTAGATAGATACGTGTGGCAAGCACTGAAATTTCAAGGTTCAAGGTTTGGCAGTGGGAATTGGCGTTGGATGGGTCTTTAGAGAGACCAGGCCACGACAGGGGTGCACGGGGCGTGCCCCCCCCCGTCCCAGTGGGGCGGCTGCTCGACTTCCACCGAGGGGGGAGGCGGGGAGAAAGCATGCGGGCGTACGTGGACACACGCGCGTACCAAGCCGCAATTGTGGTTGCGACACGCAAGCACCGCTGCAACTACTGCCCGGCTTCCACAAAGGGGAAAGGGGGGGGGGTCACACGCGCGCACGAACGTGAACACACTAGTGTGTGTGTTTTATCAACGTGTTTTCGTGTGTTTCTGCTGTTGGTCACCGTCTAAAGACCACTTGACTCACCCCCCGGTGTGGCCGCAGCGGGAGCATCTGCAACAGTGGGCAACTGCATGCAGCCTGCACTCAAATGACGGTACTACTGTAGGAAAGTATCTGTTTAAAGCTGTTGCAAGGCGGGGTGGCCTGGGTTGCTGAAGGGAGGGCGAGAGTGCCTTGGTGCAGTGTCTGGTGTGGGGTGTTAACACCTGATTGCCAGGGTCACGAGTGATCCACAGTCTAGCCAAACTCCGCGCATGTCCTCGATCATGGCGATGCCTGGTGGCGAGGGCGGCGAGGCTCGCGGCGTGGGCTGAAGGTGGCGGTGGCCCTCCGCGGGTGCTCAGTCGCCGGCGCTGCCAGCGCAATGATCCAACATGCCACGTGATCGAGGGCCTTTGAAACGACCACCAAGACGCCATGCATCGCCATCCGGAGGGCACCTGAGACGTATGGTGCCATGTTGACGTTACGGGGCGAGTCGCCGCCCAGGCTGAGACATGCCCCACGGTCATCCGCGATGCCGGATGCATGATGAGCGTCGTCATCCGAAGGGCTCGGCAGGAGGCGGGGCGGGGCGGCCTGCATGGCGTTACGCCAGATCCAACTGCATCGCGCTACTTACGGTGCGTGAATGGCCCACCAAACCATGCACGCGGTTATTGGCCTGGGCTGCGCGCGCATCAGGCATGGGGCGAGGGCGGGGGGGGGGGAGGGGCACTGTCTGCATGGCGCAGCGTGTAACATGCATGCGCTCCCTCCCCTCGCAGCTCCCACCCCCTGGCCACGCACGATCAAGCAGCTGCCAACACTCCCAAGGTGCGCTGATGGGTCACGCGCGCACGCGTGACATGCCGCGCACTCCATGCATGGGCGCTGCATGGCATGTCACTCCCAACAGCCGAGCATGCAGGCATGTATGTGTGCAACGTGCATGCAGTTCCCACCCCTCCCCACGCGGGGCACCCTCGCCCATGCACAACAACTGACGCCTGCCATGCTGCCAGCCGTGAGGTGCCGCGCATGTGCATGCACCGCGTGCCACCCCGCCCATACTCTCATCGCACCACAACTAACGCCCGGCATGCTGCCTGCCTGCTGCAGGTACAACCTGTGGGCTGCTACAGCTGGTGCTGTCCAGCGACCCAAGTACCAAGTACCTCACCGTTTTCCCAACTGGCACCTGCGTGTTGGGCTCCTTGGCGTGTTGGGTCCACCAGCTCCATCGTATCTTGGCTTTACTACATGATGACCTGGTTACCTTGGCCAATTTACCTTAGCTTGGCCAATTTACCGTAGCTTGGCCAATTTACCGTAGCATTCATTGTAAAGGATGGTGGATCATTGAACTGTCCCAGGACTCCCTAGCTGGTGGCTGGTGCCTGGACCGGGTCCAGCGGGTCCAGGCCAGTCTGGACCGGGTCCAAGTGGGTTGCTTCAAGACCAGCTCTGGACCAGCTCTGGACTGCCTGGACCAGCTCTGGACTGCCTGGACCAGCTCTGGACCAGGGGATTCTGGACCAGCCCTGGACCGGCTCTGGACCAGGGGTCGTGCCCGGAGTGCATAGAGTCACAGAGTCGCCAGGAGAGAGTCAAGAGGGTCATCAGAAGACCTTGGTAAGCGTGACGGCAAGCGTGCAGCGGCGGCACGCGGCGCACGCCGGCCGCACGCCCGTGTCCTCCTCCATCACCACACCAAACTGGTCCTGCAGTGTGTGTGTGCGTGTGCGTGTGTGGGTGTGGGTGTGAGTGTGTGTGTGTGCGCGCCTCTAACTCGCCCTTCAATGCCTGCCCAACACAAACAACTACCCTTTGAAGGGGACACAGCGGCAGGGCACGGAGGCGCTGCTTTGGACATGTTTTTGTAGACACAAATCGTATGCTCGGGATTTTGTGTGCGCGCGTGTGTGTTCTCCCTGGGCGCGCGCGAGTCGCGGCGGTCGGCCCATGTGAGCCGCCGTCGCCCATCCCCCCTCATCGCCCCACCCCCTGGGCGCGCCAGAGTTGCGGCGGTCTCCCTGGGCGCGCGCGAGTCGCGGCGGTCTCCCTGGGCGCGCGCGAGTCGCGGCGGTCGGCCCATGTGAGTCGCCGTCGCCCATCCCCCCTCGTCATCGCCCGAAGGGAGCAGGCAGCCTCAGCGAGCCGAGCAACCTCGTCCACAGTCCCAATCCTTATCCTTTCGCAGAGCCAGTCCCGTGCCCTCGCCAGCGCCGAACAGCTCCTCGGCAGACTGTCGACCGCATCATGGGATCCTCGGCCGCGACCCACTGCGGCGCCACGACACCATGCACCACAGAGAACCTCACATTGCCATGATCCCCCCCTTCAGCACCCTTCACTCCCCCTGACACGCTCCGAACTACACAGTCGAACTCTTCCCCACCGTCACCCACCCACAGTCGACCACCCACCCACGCTTTCAGCCCCACATGGAGCTCGCAGTCTCATGTGCGCGCCATGCAGGCCCATGCACCCCCGCCCCATGCACCTCCCCAGCCCCCCCGCGCACGCTGACCCCATGCTGGCAATCCAGGCTGGCACTCCCTCCTCCCCCCCCATCCGTGAGCGCACACGCGCACGCGCACTCCCCCCTTGCCTCCCACGCCTCCTCCGACCCCTCCCAACCCCCCTCCCTCTCCCCCCTCGCCTCCCACGCCTCCTCCGATCCCTCCCACGCCTCCTTTGATCCCCCCACGCCCCCCCTGATCCCTCCCACGCCTCCCCTGATCCTTCCCACGTCTCCTCCGATACCCCTGATGCCTCACCTGACCCCCCCGATGCCTCATCTGACCCCTCCCACGCCCCTTCCAACCCCCTATTTCCCGTCTACCGAGCCCCGATCCCACCCTACCAAAATCCCAACGTCTGATCCGCGCCATGGAATGCTGTCATAACGTCTGAGACGGTCCGGGGTGCGCCCCAGGCGGTGGTGGGCGCCTGAGGCGGTCGGGGTGGCACCTGGGGCGGTTTGGATAACGCCCGAGGCGACGCCTGAGGCGATCAGGGGTGCGCCTCAGGCGATCGGAGTGCCTGAGGCGCCGCCTGATCCGCGCCATGGAATGGGACGCCTGAGGCGCCGCCTCAGGCGTTGTGAATGTGGTAGGGCCAGGCCCGCCTGCCTTCGTCCGTCGCCCATCGAGTTCATCGGTCCAAGGAGCTGATCCGACGTCCTCATGGCCTGCCCATCGAAAACTCAGTCTAGTGGGCTGCGGCCGAACGGATCTAGTAGTTGCGGCGACGTATACGTTGCACGACGGACAACCCGAACTATCGCCCATGGAATCAATCGGCCCATGGGGAGATGATACGCTGCGATTGAAGAAGTTGGTTGGCCAGAGTGGCAACCCAAGTTGCAGGTGGTTGGCCAGAGTGGCAACCCTAGTTGAAGTTGGTTGGCCACCCGCTATTCGAAAGACATCCCAGTGCACGGGTCAGACTTTGTAACAATTGCCGGGGTGTATTGCTGTCAGTAGTACAGGCATTGCCGGTGCATGCGGACGGCCTCATGTCACGCTTGGTTGGTTGGTTGTGTGTGTGTGTGTGCGCGCGTGAGGGGGAAGAATGAGAGGTGGGGTCTCCCCCATCGCCACACTGGTCCTGAAGTGAAGAGGAGGCAGGTGGGAGACAGGGAAGGGGGCAGATTGGAGGGCACGCGGCGCGTGTGCGTCGCATGGTGGAACCCAGTTTTCGGTTAACAGTTTTCAGGCAGCTTACAGGACGCTCGCTCAGGGCGTGGCATTGAGGAGGGCCGGCGAGGCAAACTTGGGACCTCTGTCTGACCTCTGTCCATCTAGTTGCAAAAGGTCACCATGCATGGGGTCTACTGTAGGCCCCACCATGCGTCCCGCCGATCGCAACTGCCAGGATTCGAATCGTCTCATGGGACTCAGTGTGGCAGCCGTGGCATGCATGCAAAAAAAGAATTTTTGTCACAGATCCGGGCAAATGGCCCATTTACCAACACTGGGCCCCACCACGCATCCCATCGCCATGCATGCCATGCATGCATAGGCCGACGTGAGATCCCACAGCCACCCACCTTCAGCACCGCTCCGAGCACAAACCAATTGTCTTGAACAAACTCGGAGATGTGGTACCTGTGTGTATGTGTGTGTGTGTGTGTGTGTGTGTGTGTGCGTGTGTGCATGTGTGTGTGTTTGTTTGTTGTGTGTGTGTGTGTGTGTGTGTGTGTGTGTGTGTATGCGCGTGTGTGTGTGTGCATGCCTGTGCACGTGGTCGATTGTGCTCGGAGATGTGGTACCTGCGTGTGTGTGTGTGTGTGTGTGTGCATGTGTGCGTGTGTGTGCATGTGTGTGTGTGTGTGTGTGTGCATGCCTGTGTGCGTGGTCAGGTGTGTGCTTGGAGCTGTGGTACCTGTGTATGTGTGTGTGCAGGGTGTGTGTGTGTGCATGTGCGGTGTGTGTGTGTGTGCGGTGTGGGTGTATGTGGGTGTGTTAGAACGAGACATAGGCCACGGCCACAATGCTCTCTCAGTCACACACTGTCACAAAAGCAGCACAGGCATGTGCAGGCCCTCCCATCCCATCCCTTTCACACACACACACACACACACACACACACACACACACACACACAGAGAGAGAGAGACATTCGTTACAGTTCCCACCGCACGAGCAACCTGGATTACGGCTCATGCCTGTGCTAACTAAAGCACACGCTCCGGCAATCGTTTCAGAAGTCGAAAACACCCATGGATCTCAAGTTCGTTCGTTGCGGGTGGCCAACCATATGCGCTAGTACGAGAGGAAATCCATGGGCTTGGGAATTTTACTTGATTGGTTCTTGTATCATTGGCTTTCATCATAAAGCGTTCAGTTGTAGTGTTGCTGCGTGCGGTTACGGTTGTGGTGGGGCTGTCGCTGCCTCGGCCACCCCACGGCGAATGCTATCCCACAGTTGTAGGAACCTAGCTAGGGTGGTCCACTCAGGAGGCCGCCTGGTGCCCAGGATGACAGCGAGCTCGGGAGGGGTGGCCGATGGGTTCTTGTCGTGCGCGGCTACAGCCGCGGCGTAGCGTGCCTTGACAACGCTGACGAAGTGGGTTGACTTGAACATGTCGTGTGCATTGAGCCGGTATGAGGTGATGGCACCCACCCGGTCGGGTATCTGGGCGTCTGGGCGTCGGGACATAAAGAGGGCAGCAATCGGTGGGAAGATTGAGTTGTCGGGGAGCGGAGGAGGGAGGGAGGGGGGCAGGTGGCGTGCGAGGGATCCGATGAATGACACACGGTGTTTGTTGATGGTGTCGATGATGGGAGCTGTGGGTGGGTCCTTGGCATGCATCTCAGCCGTGGATGTGTGTGGGGTGGAGGGGGAGAAGTTGTGGGGGTCTCGCTTAATGCTGCGGAGGAAGCGGTTGTGGGTCACTTCCAGGCGTTGTATGTGGGCGACATTGAGTGTCCAGCCTTGACAGCTGTACGGTAGGGCAGATGTCACGAAGGCGTTATAGAGTTGGATCTTGGTGGTAGGCTTGATGTTGTCAGTTTTTCAGATTCTGGAGGTGAGGCGATTGAACGCAAACCAGGCACGGGAGATCCGGCGGGATATCTCTCCGTCAAGGAGGTTGAGGGATGGGGTGGGCGTGAATAAAATACTGCCGAGGTATTTGAACTCGGTGGTGGGTTGGACGAGGTGGGGGTTGTCAGAGGACGAAGAAGGGACAGAGATCGGTGCTGGGGTGGCGGTGTGGGCAGATGGGTGGCCGAGCGCCTGGTGTTCGGTCTTGCTGTAGTTGATCTCGAGGGCGAGGTCCCAACAGATCTGGTCGAGTCGGGCGAGCATCTCGGTGAGGGCGTCAAGGTTTGGTGCCATCAGCGCTATGTCGTCCGCGTAGAGGAGGGGGAGGAGGGTGGTCACGAAATCCGTGGAGCGGGCACACACACACACACACATATACACACACACACAGACACACACACGTCTTCCCTCAAAACACAAGCATGCACATGCACAGACACACGCACTTGGTTAACAGCATCTCCTCCGTCGACCCCTTGCACGCACACACACACACACACACACATACATACACATGCACACACCTCCCCCCAGCCTCCCCCCAAACACACGCATGCGCACACGCACGCACACGCACTTGTCAAACAGCTCCTAAGCCGTTGACCCCTTGCACACACATGCACACATGCATGCACACACATGCACGCACACATGCCCCCCCCCAGCGCACACACACACACACACACACACACACACACACGCATACACAAACACACACGCACTTGTTAAACAGCTCCTCCTCCGTCGATCCCGGCTTCAGCGCCAGATCGAACGACCAGCCTGCATAAGTGCATGGCCGGTGCACGTTATGCTACATCATGACAGCATGGGCATACATAGCATGGACCGTGTGTCTGGAAGGTTCACTTCAATGATTGCGGGGCAAACATGCGAGCTCAAATGACCGGCCTGGACATGTTTTTTTGCGTGTCAGCGCAAGCAGACAATGCCAGCACACACTGGTTGTAACCAGCCTGCATGGTAGGCGCATGGTGTGTATGATACAGCATGGGCCATCTGTCTGGAATGCCATTTCACAACATGCCAGCTCAAGCCTGAACATGTTTTCGTGTGTCAGCGCAAGCATGCAATACCAGCACACACTGGTTGTAACCGGCCGGCAACCACAGGTCAAAGGGCCGGCGCAGGGTTTCATTATGATACAGCAGTCCTGAGCCATGTTCAAAATTCGGGCTTCCGGGTACATGTGCGCGTGCATACGTGTGCGTGTGTGTGTGTGTGTGTGCATGTGTGTGCGTGTGTATGTGTGTGTGTGTGTGTCGCCTGCAGTTGATTGCACTGCCACGAGCTCCGAGCGCCCACGCACTGCCTTGGCAGTATGTGTGTGTTTGTGTTTGTGTGTGT
>VFSX01000437.1:0-30000 GCA_016618255.1 Chlamydomonas sp. UWO 241 | reverse complement strand
CACACACAGTAACAGTAACACGGGGTTTCCAGCCAAGCAGGCTACTCTTCTACACACACACACACACAAACACACACACCTGCACCGCGGTGCTGCTGCTGTTGCTGCGTGGTATCCAGTGCGCCGGCCCACCACCGGCACGGGCGATGCACATACCCACACACCCACACACACGCACACACACACGCGCGTGCACACATACACACACACACCTGGTGCACCACAGCGGCGCTGCTACTGCACGGTATTGAGTACACACACACACCAGGGGGTTCCTTTGGGTCAGTCATCCTTTCGGTTTTCCCGAAGAGGCTTTCCCAGTTTCGTCGGGAATTCCAGCTTCAGCTCGAAGAATCGCGTCGAAAAGTGTGAAAATCGACGATTTTACCCTTTTCCCCGGAAAATTCGCCTCCGCACGTCGTTTTTCCCGTTCATACCCTACCCTAAACCATCGGGATCGCGCCCTTAGAGCACGCTTTTTTTCGTTTCCCGATCTGGAAGGAAACCCGACACACACACACGCACACACACACACGCACACGCACGAAGACACACACACACACGCACGCGCCTGTTGCACCACGGCACTGCTGCTGTGCGGCATCGAGAACACACACACACACACACACACAGACACACCTGCACCACGGCGCTGCTGCATGGTATCGAGTACGCCGGCCCGCCCCCAGGCGCCGGCGATGCAGCAGCTGCCTCCATGAACGCCGCGCGGATCGGGTGCGGGGTGCGCATGGTGCCAGGGGTGGTTGCGGTGACGGCGGCGGCGGCGCGCGGCGGCGGCGCCGGGCTGTGCGGGGCTGCGGTGTGTGTGTGTGTGTGTGTGTGTGCATGTGTGCTGAGCACCCCCACCGCATCGAATGAGGCAAAGCCATCAGCCTGAGGCCTGCCTCCTCGAACACAGCTGCATGCGCAAACAACCCCCCCCACACACACATGCATGCACACACACTCTCTAACACACAAACACACACACACACACACACACACACACACACACACACACACACACACACACACACCTGGCTGGTACAGCACGTGCCTCCCCGGGCTGCCTGTGTGTGAAACGCTGCCCCCCCCCACACACACACAGCTGTGCTGCACACACACTCACAAGCTGCACACACACTCACAAGCTGCACACACACATACACACACACACCTGGCTGGTACAGCACGCGCCGCCCCGGGCTGCCTGTGCATGCAACTGCCCCCCCCCCACACACACACACACAAGCTGCACACACACACACACACACCTGGCTGGTACAGCACGCGCCGCCCCAAGCTGCCTGTGTGTGAAACGCTGCCCCCACACACACACACATTCACAAGCTGCACACACACACACAATCACACACAGACACATACACACGCACACACACACACCTGGCTGGTACAGCGCACGCCGACCTGGGCTGCCTGTGTATGCAATGCTGCCCCCCCCCAACACACACTCACAAGCTGCACACACACACACACACACACACACACACACCTGGTTGGTACAGCACGCGCCGCCCCGGGCTGCCTGTGTATGCAATGCTGCCCACACACACACACACACAAGCTGCACGCACACACACACACACACACACCTGGCTGGTACAGCACGCGCCGCTCCGGGCTGCCTGTGTGTGAAACGCTGCTCCGCCCCCCCCCCACACACACACACACACACAAGCTGCACACACACACACACACACACCTGGCTGGTTCAGCACGCGCCGCCCCGGGCTGCCTGTGTATGCAATGCTGCCCCACACACACACACACTCACAAGCTGCAAACACACACACACACACACACACACCTGCCTGCCTGTGTGTAAAACGCTGCCCCCACACATGCACACTCACAAGCACACACACACACACAATCACAAGCTGTACACACACACACACACACCTGGCTGGTACAGCACGCGCCGCCCCGGGCTGCCTGTGTGTGCGACTGTCGGACGTGCGGGCGGTACGCCAGCCATCGAAAATCCTGGGCTGCCGTGCGGCGAGAGTACTGTGGTCTGTGACCGCATCCAGGACTCCATGGAGCCCAGCTGCACGTGTGTGTGTGTGTGTGTGTATTTGTGTGTGTGTGCATGAGTGCGTGCATGTGTGTGTGTGTGTGTGTGCGTGTGCATTCCTGCACATCCTGGGCTCCCGTGCGGTGACATAACGGTAGGCACAAGGCAGGATCCTGGAACCCACCGACTCGAGCTGCACACACACGCACACGCTCATACGCGCACACACTCAGGCGCAGAGCGTAAGAGCGAGGGGGTTCGAAACGGGAGGAGCCGGGGCCAGAGAGGTCAAGGACATACGGTGCCAGTGACGGACGGACTGGCAGGGCCAGCGATGGTGCCCACCCGGCAGTGGCATGCTGCATCCGACGCTTCACAATCAGGGCGTGCCAACCCGCCCCCGCGTACGCACACACACACACACACACACACAAAATGGTCCCTTGTATAACTTCAGTGCGATCAAAAACGGGCCTACAGCAGCGCCTCCGTGCCCTGCCACCGCGTCCCCTTTAGAGGGAAGCCCCAACACACGCGCGCGCGCACGCACGCACGCACACACGCACGCACGTACGCGTGCCGACCCGCCCTTTCGCGCGAGCCTGCCTGCCCGCCTGTCCGCACCTGGTAGAAGCGGACCTCTGCCAGCAGCTCCATGCGCTCCTGCACATGCGGGCGGGCGGCAGGGCTCGGCACATACACACAGCGCCCAAGGGCAGCAGGCAACGTCCATGCGCGCGGCGAGCCATGCATGCATGCCGCATGCAACGTGCCTCTGCGCTCGCCGGCAGCCTGCACCACCCATCCCGAAGAAAGTTGAGCAGCTGCTGGACGTAGCGAGGGTCCCTGTCGATAAAGAGCACGCCTTGGGCGTCGAGTGTTGTTGGCAGCACCCCAGCTGCTAGTAACGCGAGCCTGCTCCCGGGTTCCCTGCTAAGCGTGTCCCGATGGGTCGTGAAGAACTGTCCACCAACGCAGAGCGTGACCGTTGCGTGGAGAGTCGACATGGCGCGCCTCGGCGTTACAGAACCGCCAAATGTTGCAGGCAGTGTTGCGAGACGTGCGTGTGAGTCCAGCGTCGTAGAAGAAGTCCAGTGGTGCGCATACGATGACGTCTGCCTCTGTGGATTCAGCCTGCACAGTTCAAGTCCACACCCACGCCTTGTAGCAGCGATCCATTGCATTGCAACACAGTCAGTGTGTAGAGTGTATCATGGCTTCATCTCTGCGTGCGGGCGCATGCAGCACCAGCGGACGGCACACTGCAGCACCGATGGTAAATGTGGCCGTGCGTCGGAGAGCTTCTTCGGGGGCGCACGCTGCTGCAGGCGTGCGCCCACGCGTGTGCGTGGGTGCGGGAGAAGCAGGTCTGGCTGTGAGCCCTTAAAGGCTGATGCCACTCCTTGCAGTGCCAGCAGCACACGCGCACCCACACATGCGCCCCATGCATGCATGCATGCATGCATGCGTCATGCACCCACACACCCGGCCTCCGCGCGCTGCATGCAGCCGGGGCTGCCACCCAAGTCCCGCACCCGCTGGTCGGCCAGCGGTACCTGCTCACCCTGGACATCGGACGGGAGAAGCACACGTGGATGGACCAGCGGTGGGCTGCGAGCGGGCGACGCGTCGAGGTGTGTGTGCGTGTGCGTGCGTGTGTGTGTGTGTGTATGTGTATTGAGTGTCGGTGTTTGTGTGCACGTGTGCATGAGGCACGCACGTTTCAACAACGGCAACGCACACTGTTTTTCAGCAACACTGTTTATCAGCAACATACACACACACACACACACACACACACGCACATACACACTCACACACGAACACACTTGCGCGCACACACACACACACACACACACACGCACGCACACACACACTCACACCACGCTCAACACACGCAGGTGCCCCTAGCGGTGGAGTTCCAGCCAGGCGGTGTTCTAAAGCCACTGGGCGTCGGTGCTTTCGTGAATCTTAAGGCAAGGACGCGGTTGGGGTTTAGGGGGTATGGGGTTTAGGGTTTAAAGGTTTGGGGGTCAGGATTTCACCCCAACCCCTAAACCCTGACTACAAAAGCAACTACACCTTGAAGCCACTGCGCGTCGGTGCTTTCGGTGAATCTGCAGGCAAGGACACGCATGCACACACGCACGCACATGATGCATGCAAACTCGCATGCACGCATGCCCACAGACACGCAAAACACAGGTACACATGCCCCCCCCCCCCTGCGCACACACACTCGCAGGTGTCCGATCGCGAATGGACGGTCGACGGCGCCACGCTTCGATTCATCGCGCCCACCGGGAACTGGCACGCACACACACACACTCACACACACACGCGCAGGTGTCCGATGGCGAGTGGACGGTCGACGGCGCCACGCTTCGATTCATTGTGCCGACCGGGGGCCTGACACACACACACGCACACACACACACACACACACACACACACACACGCGCGCGCTCCCTCCTCCCCCACCCCCACCCCCCCACACACAGGTGTCCGATGGCGAGTGGACGGTCGACGGAGCCACGCTTCGATTCATTGTGCCGACCGGGGGCCTGACACGCGGCGACGTGTCGATCCCGCCGGGGCCGCTGCACGGCAGCGTTCCGGTTTGGGGAGGGCAGCTGAGTCGAGAAAAGGGGTCACTGACTGTGATGCAGGTGTGGGGCATGGCAGTGTGGGGTGTGGGGTTTGAGATTTGGAACTTGTGATCTAGGGTTCAGTTAGCAGCGTGCTTTATGGCAGCGTGCGGTGTGGGGTGGGCAGCTGCGTCGAGAGAAAAGGATGACGAATGTGATGCAGCTGTGGGGCATGGCACTGTGTGTACCAGTGTGGGCTGTGTTCTTGTGGGGGGGAGGGTAGCGTGCCGGTGTGGGGCATGGGCAGCTGAGTCGAGACATGGGTTTGCTAACTGTGATGCAGGCGTGGGTGTGGTAGTGTGGGGTTCAGGGTTTGGGGCTTGTGGTCTAGGGTTCAGTAAGCAGCGTGCTGCATAGCAGCGTTCCGGGGGTGGGGAGGCCAGCTGAGTCGAGAGAAGGGGTCACTGACTGTGATGCAGGTGTGGGGCATGGCAGAGTGGGCAATGTACTACCAGTGTGCGTTGGGCATTGTTTTGGTTTGGGGGAAGGGCAGCGTGCCGGTGTGGGGACGGCAGCTGAGTCAAGACAAGGGTTCGCTTACTGGGATGCAGGTGTGGGCATGGCAGTGTGGGGTGCACTTGTGTGGGGGGAAGAGCAGCGTGCCGGATTTTAGGAGGCCAGCTGAGTCGAGAGAAATGGTCTGTGACTGTGATGCAGGTGTGGGGTGTGGTAGTGTGGGGTTTAGGGTTTGGGTGTGTGGTCCAGGGTTCAGTAAGCAGCATGCTGCATGGCAGCGTTCCGGTGTGGGGAGGCCAGCTGAGTCGAGAGAAGGGTTTGCTTACTGTGATGCAGGTGTGGGAGGGTGTGGGGAAATGTACCACCAGTGTGGGGTGGGCTGTGTTCTTGTGGGGGGGAGGGCAGCGTGTTGGTGAGGGGAGGCCAGCTGCGTCGAGAGAATGGGTCGAGGATTCTGATGCAGGTGTGTGTCAGGTGACAGTGTTGTCATGTCTACCAGTGTGGGGTGCAGTGATTCCCCTGCGAGCCGTATACCGCTCCGAGCCAGATTTCCTATTTGCCAGAAAACCACCCCACACTTAGTGGGTGAGGGCGTGGAGCGATGCGTTGGAAAGCTCTCTCCGACAGCAGCACAACGGCATGCATCACATGAATACCCGCTGTGTATTGTGCCTGGTATGAGCGGTCAAAGTCGCTGGAGCCGGCAAAAAACTAATTACTAAACTCCTTCCCAGGGACCACTGGTGGGATGGGCTGCATTCTTGTGGAGGGGAGGGCAGCATTCCGGTGTGTGTGTGGGGGGGGGGGCAGCTGAGCCTTTTTACAGTTTTTACATGTACGCGCCCAGAGAAACCCGGGGCGTGAGTTAAGGCCTAGACTACTTGTCTAGGGGAGCTCTACTAGTAGAGCCCGCAAGGCCACGCAGCGCGCCAGCCTACCAAGCAGCTGAGCCGAGAGAAGGGGTCGCTGACCATGGTGCAGGTGTGGGCTGGGCTGGGCTGTGTTCACACGCTCACACACACAAACACGCGCGAACACGCAGACGCGCTGGCTGGTGCGGACAGAGCGCCGCCTTGACGGCCGTTCCACCGTGCCGCCGACAAACCCCTTCCACCTCGGCGCTGCTGGGCTGCGTCTGAGCCCCCCCACCCACCCCCACCCCCCATACACACACTCCAAACATCTGTGCAAACACGCAGCCGCGCTGGCTGGTGTAGACAGAGCGCCGGCTGCGCTGCTCCACCGCGCCTCCCACAAACCCCTGCTCCCTCGCGCTGCTGGGCTGCGCCAACCATGCGCCTGCTTGAATGACAGAAAGTTGTCCAGCCCCCCCCTCACCTAGCTCTCACACACACACACACACACACACGCAGACGCGCTGGCTGGTGCGGACGGAGCGCCGCCTCGTCGGCCGGCTGCGATGCGCCGCCATTCCGCCCGGGGACGACGTCGCAGGTTTCCTCCGCCCGGCGCGCGTCAAGTCAGGCAGCCTGGACGGGCCCCTGTACCACCAACCGGACCCGGAGAGCGGGAGAGGATAGCTGACCGGGCACCCCTACGTCTCCCACTGCAGGGAGATCATTGACGCGTCTTAGCAGTGCCAGCCTGGATGGGCCGCTGTACCACCAGCCGGACCTTGTGAGCGGGGGAGGGGGGGGTTGCTGACCAGGCACCCCTACGTCTCCCACTGCAGGGAGGTCGTAGACGCGGCTTGGCAGTCCCAGCCTGGACGGGCCGCTGTACCACCAGCCGGACCTTGAGAGCGGGGAGGGGGGTGTGATAGAATCCAGAGCTTGAGGCTCTGAGTCAAGTCGGCACGAAGCCACTGACTGGAGCAGTAACTCATTCGGCACGCCAGCCGTGCATGGCCCTAGTTGATTAGGGTTCTCCGCCCCCCAGTTGTGGCTGCAGCTCTCCCCCCCTGATTGTAGCAGGTGTGGACTTTCTCTAGGTCCCGGAAGGCAGTGGGCAGAGTACTCCGTGTCTCTGCCCTCCCGTGCCTCCCCCCAGGTTGGAGAGAGTTTGCCCTTGCAGTCTGGTGCCTGCGTGCCCCAGCCTTGCATAAGCCTGAGGGGCTCGCTCTGCACCCCACCCGCAACACCAAGATATTGCACCGAACGATCCATTGTAACACTCCGTGTCTCTGCCCCTCCCGTGCCTCCCCCCAGCGTCCGCTGATTCTTATCAGGGCCTGGTCAGCACCCCTACGTCTCCCACTGCAGGGAGGTCGTAGACGCGGCTTGGCAGTCCCAGCCTGGACGGGCCGCTGTATCACCAGCCGGACCTTGAGAGCGGGGAGGGGGGGGGTTGCTAACCAGGCACCCCTACGTCTCCGACTGCAGGGAGGTTGTAGACGCGGCCTGGCAGTCCCGGGGCCGAGGCTCTTCCTGTAACCCCTCCCGGTAGGCTGGCGCGCTGCGTGGCCTTGCGGGCTCTACTAGTAGAGCTCCCCTAGACGTGTAGTCTAGGCCTTAACTCACGCCCCGGGGTCCTCCGGTAGCACATGTAAAAACTGTTAACACCTGCAACCCCTCTCTCCTGTCTCTTGGCTGACGGCCTGCCTGTTGCCCGCTCACTGCTAGGTCTTGGCTGAGCCACTGTTGGCAACACCTGTGGCGGCCACTGCTGTTCCACCAGCTAAGCCCTGCAGTGGCCCTGCAGCACAGGCCACCATCTTGGGGACAGCTGGGACACATAGTGTCGCGCAGGCCGCCATACACATATGTACAGGGACATACCGGGCATACAGGATCGCAAGGGAGGTGTTGGCAGCACTAGCACCCGCACCGATGGCCACTGCTGCACCAGGCACCCTGAGGGGCACCAAGCCAGAGACTTTTGGGTAAAGCAACGCCTGTGTTAAACATGCAACCACAGAAGCTGTGACTAACGGCCCACAGCCTCAGCGGCCAGGGCGGGCTCCCGTGGATGGCGGTGACGGCCATGATGTCACGGATGTTACAGCCGGCTGTGGGGCGCCGTGGGATCTTTGGGTCATGAGAGCGGGCACCAACAAACAAACAAAAGTAATTTTGGGGGGAAACTTCCTCGTCTAGGGCCAAGCTCCCCCCCCACGGCCTCTCAGCTGACACACAGAAGGTGCCGCAAGGTACCCCACCCCCTTCCTCCTGAAGGGTCACGTTCTTGAGCAACACCTGCACACACGGCTGCCCGTGTACCCCGTGTGCTGCTGCGCGTGTGTTATTGGAAGTGTCTTGTTGGAAGTGTGTCATTCGTGTAAATTCGTCGATTGGAATAGGAGGAGTACGTATTTATTCGACTCCGGTCGCCCCGGCTCCTCGCCCCCTCCCCCTCCGGCCGCCACTCCAAACGCCGTGACCCCTCACATGGCAATCCCATCATCTTGGGGCAGCCAGCTTCATCGCCCGGCCCTGCTGGCCCGCCTCACAAGGCAGCTCAAGAGGTACCTCCCTCCTGGCTCCCTCACTTCAATCTGCTAGAAGGTGCGCCCTGTAAAGGACAGCGGAAGCCGAATCTGAAGCCGAATCTGAAGCCGAATCTGAAGCTCAGCTCAATAAGCCCAGCTCAACTGCGACCGCGGCTATCGCCGTCGCGTCGGGGATGAGCGGGAAGGCCGCGGCGCAGAACAGCGCGATCTGAACCGGCGTCAGCACCTGCATGGAGTAGTGTGGCGCGGCAAAGGGTGTTAGGTGACACGTGTTAACAGTGCAGCACACACGCCGGCATCGCACGGGGAAGAGGCCGCTGCGCAGAGCAGTGCGATCGATGCCCCCGCGTCAGCACCTGCGCATGGTGGAGCAGCGCAGCGACAGTGGGTGCTGGCGCACCCCTTTGCGACGTTGCTCTCTAGCTTCGCAGCCAGTACCGGAAGCTGTGTGCGAACAAGCGAAACCCTCAGACCTGAAGACCTGAACCCCGCACATTTTCATTGGCCCCCGCGTGAGAAAGTCTGGACGGAAGAGTGCGACGCGAGAGTGCGACTCCCTCGCGACATTGCTCAAGCTTGGCGGCAAGCACCAAAAGCTGCGTTTGAGAGCAAAGCCCTAAAACCTAAAGCCCTGAACCCTAAAGCCCTCACCTTCATCGGCCCCCGCGTGAGAAAGTCCTCGACGAAAGAGTGCGACGCACACTCCCTCGCGACGTTGCTCTCCAGCTTGGCGGCAAGCACCGGCAGTCCGGTGTGCGAGCCGAGCACGAGCGATTCGAGCTGCTTCGTGAGGAGGCTTCGCTCGTCGAGGAGCGACCCCATGCGGCGCGCGTGCTCGCCTGGGTGGGGCGGGGCGTGTGGTTTGTGTGTGTGGGGGGTCGATTTTTCAGTCGGTCGGACGCCTTTGGTGGCGCATGCACGTGCTGTGTGTATGTGTGTGTGTGTGTGTGTGTGCTGTGAGGAGGCTTCGCTCGTCGAGGAGCGACCCCATGCGGCGCGCGTGCTCGCCTGTGCACGTGCGTGTGTGGTGTGTGTGAGTGTGGTCGATTTTACAGTCCGTCGGACGCCTTTGATGGCGCATGCACGTGCTCGCCGGTGTGTGTTTGTGTGTGTGTGTGCGTGTGTTTGCGTTTGTGTAAGTGTGTGTGTGTGTGCTGTGAGGAGGCTTCGCTCGTTGAGGAGCGACCCCATGCGGCGCGCGTGCTCCTCTGTGCGCGTGCGTGTGTGGTGTGCGTGTGCGTGTGGTCGATTTTACAGTCCGTTGGACGCCTTTGATGGCGCATGCACGTGCTCGCCGGTGTGTGTTTGTGTGTTTGTGTGTGTGTGTGTGTGTGTGTGTGTGTGTTTGTGCTGCTTCGTGAGGAGGCTTCGCTCGTCGAGAAGCGACCCCATGCGGCGCGCGTGCTCGCCTGGGTGGGGCGGGGCGTGTGATGTGTGTGCGTGTGTGTAGGGGGGGGGGGGTCGATTTTACAGTCCGTCGGATGCCTCTGATGGCGCATGCGCGCGCTCGCTGGTGTGTGTGTGTGTATATGTGTGTGTGTGTGTGTGTGTGTGTGTGCTGCTTCATGAGGAGGCTCCGCTCGTCGAGAAGCAACCCCATGCGGCGCGCGTGCTCGCCTGGGTAGGGCGGGGCGTGTGGTGTGTGTGTGCGTGTGTGTAGGGGGGGGGTCGATTTTACAGTCCGTCGGATGCCTCTGATGGCGCATACGCGGGCTCGCTGGTGTGTGTGTGTGTGTGTGTGTGTGTGTGTGTGTGTGTGTGCTGCTTCATGAGGAGGCTCCGCTCGTCGAGAAGCGACCCCATGCAGCGCTCGTGCTCGCCTACGCGCGTGTGTGCGTGAGGGGTGGGGCCGGGCGTGTGTGTGTGCACGTGAATGTGGGCGTTAGTGGAGGCACGCGGGGCACACCTACCAAGTCACAGGGGCACCCTTCCAAATCCCAACAACCCACTGGAGAATTACCCTAGACACTAAATGCAAAAACATAAAACCTAAACCCTAAATCACCAACCCTAAACCCTAAAAACTCCAGCTACCAGCAAAAGTGCCTAGCCGGCCACCAGCCAGTACATGCCCGCCAGGCCCTGCACCCCTCAACGACTCGGCCATAACCCCGCAGAAGGACAGCAGCGACACGGCCACGATCCTGTAGGGAAGGAACCAACCAATGAGGGACTTGTAAAACTCCAGCTGCCAGCACCCAGCCAGCCGGCACCAAGCCAGCCAGCAAAGCCAGAGCCTAGCCAGCACCAAGCCAGCCAGCACCTAGACAGCCAGCACAAAACCGCCAGGCCCTCAGCCCCTCATCGGCACGGCCACAGCCCCCGCGGGAAGGGACCCACCCATCAGCTTGAGTTGCAGAACTCAAGCTGATCAGCAGCACCGAGCCAATCGCATGGGTATCTAAGGGTTTGGGTGCCGGATTTAGGGTTTAGGATCAAGGGCTCGCACCCCCACCCACCCATGAGGGACTTGCAGAACTCAAGCTGCTCCGCCGTCAGCGGCACGCTCTTGGCGCACTTGCGCCAGTAGTCCAGGTCCGGCACCTGTGTGACGGATGTGGGAAGGGGCGGGGCGTCATCAGAGCGGCCCCTCTACCGCAATAGTTGGTTGTGTGCGCGGAGACTCTTGTCGCATGCGCGCTCTCTGCGCACTTGCGCCAGTCGTCCAGGTCCGGCACCTGTGGCGAAAGTGGGAAGAAGCGGGGCATCATCAGAGCGGCCCCTCTTAACATCAGTTTTTTTGCAAGAGTTGGTTGTGTGCGCGGAGACGCTTGTCGCCTGAACACTCCTCGCGCACTTGCGCCAGTAGTCCAGGTCCGGCACCTGTGGCAGATGTGGGAAGGGGTGGGGCGTCATCCATAGCGGCCCCTCTTAACATCAGTTTTCCGCAAGAGTTGGTTGTGTCCGCGGAGTCTCTTGTCAGCGGCACGCTCTTCGCGCACATGCGCCAGTAGTCCAGGTCCGGCACCTGTAGCAGATGTGGGAAGGAGTAGGGCATCGTCAGAGCGGCCCCTCTACCGCAAGAGTTGGTTGTGTGCTCGGAGACTCTCGTCGCCTGCGCGCTCTTCGCGCACTTGCGCCAGTTGTCCAGGTCCGGCACCTGTGTGGCGGATGTGGGGAGGGGCGAGGCGTCATCAGAGCGGCCCCTCTTAACATCAGTTTTCCGCAAGAGTTGGTTTTGTCCGCGGAGACTCGTGTTGTCTGCGCGCTCTTTGTGCACTTGCACCAGTCGTCCAGGTCCGGCACCTGTATGGTAGATGTGGGAACGGGCGGGGCGTCGTCAGAGCGGCCTCTACCTTGTGATTGGTTCCGCAGAGACTCTCTGGCACCTGCTCTGCCGCTGCGGCACGCGGTCGGCACAGTACACTGGGGGGTACCGCACGGTGCACTGCTGGCGGCCACAATGTCTTCCTTTTCTTATCAAATTTCCGGAGCTACTTGACCGACATTCGGCTCCATGCATCCCAAATCCGGCTCTTAAAGCCGAAAAGGAAATCACTGGGCGGCCATCAGGGCTGTCTTACAGACTGGGAACCCCGACAACTGCCGCACCAACCCCGCACCTGCGGCGCGCCCGTGAGCACGTTGACATACATGCAGCGGCTGTGCTCGACCTGGTTGAGTGCCTGGATGCGATGGGACACGCGGAACGAGTGGGACACGACGCGCGTGAGCCGCGCGGACACGTCGCTCCTGCGGCACCACAGGCAGCAGGGGTGGCGTGAGCGTCAATCAGCATCAGGCAGCGTCAGGCAGAACACGCAGCACATGCATCACAGGCAGGACACGTGGACACGTCGCTCCTGCGGCACCACAGGCAGCAGGGGTGGCGTGAGCGTCAATCAGCATCAGGCAGCACAGTCAGCACATGCAGCACAGGCAGGACAAGTCACTCCTGCGGCACACATGCAGCAGCATCAGCATCAGCAGCAGCAGCAGCAGCAGCAGTGGCGCAGGCATCAATCAGCATCAGGCAGCACAGTCAGCAGCAAATGCAGCATATGCAGGACACATCACTCCTGCGGCACCACATGCAGCAGCAGCAGTCAGGCAGCACAGGCATCACGGTCAGCAGCAGACAGCCAAGATGTGGCACAGGCAACAGGCACCCACGCAGAACAGGCAGCGCAGGCAGCAGCAGACAGCAACAGACAGCAGCATAGAGAGCAGCAGCAGCAGCAGTGCCACAGGCGTCAGCCAGCATCAGGCAAGACAGGCAGCTCAGGCAGCACAGGCAGCACGGGCAGAACAGGCAGCAGCACAAGCAGCAGAACATGCAGACAGCAAAGGACGCGACACAGGCAACCATCACATCGTACTGGCACTGCACACGGCACACGGCACACGGCACACGGAAGCCACAAAGAAACCCACTCACTCTGGGCCGTGCACGTGCACAGAGAACGCGAGCATCGAGGACTCCTGCAAACAGGGTTGACGATGATGTGAGTACAGGATCGGTGGTACTCCCCAAACGCCGGGCATGCCGGGGCCGCCGGGGACGCCGGGCTCACTGTATGTGTCCAGACAGGGGAGGGGGATGGGGGGGAGGGCAGGCAAAGGGGAAGGGGTGCGCTCGGGGTGCGCTGCAGGCTCAGGGGTCTCACGGCCAGGGGCACGCTCAATGGCATGCCGAATCGTCACACTCTAGGCAGAGCAACATCCGTCCGGCGTAGCCACACCCCAAGATAGGGCAACAGCCTCGGCAGGTCAGCCCCCCACCTGAACAAAATCGACCCACAGGTTTTGAATGTCACGCGCCGACATCTGGCGCACTGCCGCGCACAGCGCAGCGTCCCACTCATCGACCTCCGGGTCTGGGAAGTGTTGGTGCGACGTCCAGCTGTGCAGCGGGTGGCGCTGCGTGGCGCCGGCGCCCGGCGCGCCTGTGCCCCTCTGCGCAGCGCCAGCCGACCCGCTGCTGCACCCCTCGTCTGGTTGCTGCTGCGGCTGAGGCGGCAGCCGCGGCTGGACCTTGGCGGTGACCTCGCGCATCTTGATCAGCCCGTGCAGCGTCTGCTCCCGCATCTGCACGCCCGACTCGAGCAGCTGCTTGCGCCGGAGCAGCATCCCGTTCTCCGCTTGCAGCTGCACAAGCGTCGCCGCCAGTGCGTGAGCCGTGCTTTGCAGCTCGTTAACCGTACAGGGCCCGCGGTCGCGTGGCGCCCGCCGCCCAGCCGCGCCGCGTCCGCATCCTCGGCCACCGCTGCGGCCGCAGGCACCTGGCGTGAAACGCGCCAGGTGCCGCGAGCTGGGACCGCTGGGGCCGTCGCTCTCTCGCCTCCCGAGGTCCAGCCGAGTGTTCTCCCCGGAGGAGGTCTCGGTGCGCCCAGTGGTACTGCTGCCGGGCTCACCCGCCCGCATGGCGGGTGCATGCTGCTGCTGCCCCCCATGCAGCATGTCTAAGTCTGCCGCATTAGCAACATCCATCCACGCCTCGTCCTCCGTCCCCAAACCCATGAGCATGTCATCAGAGTCGGAGCCGGGCATCGGACGAGGAGGCGCGGCGAGCCCTACACAACTGAACCCAGGAGCTGCGTCAGCAACCCCCCCCGTAGTGCGCGAGCTCCGCTTTTGCGTCAGGTCTGACGTGGCAGCGTTCGACACGCTATAAGCGAGTAGCGCGAGCGTTCGTCGTCGTCGTCCAACGTAAATATCTCGACCACCGTATCTCGACCAACCAACCAACCAAAACACCAAAGCACTTGTTACAACACGACACGCCAGTGCGCCAGACACGTCAGTGCGTCTCCTCTCTCTAGGCCTTGCTGAATTTTCAAAAGTGTGGCGGAAGGTGCAAATTTTGCAAAAAGAGTAAACAATTGTCATTCTCTTCTCTCTGGCTTTGTTATGTTCATGAATGCCCTCCTCCTATAAACAGGGGCCATAGGGCAACACCTGGGCAACACCTGGGACTGGCCGTGTGCGCGTGCGTGCGTGTGGGGTGGGTATGTTCTACGGTGCGTGCGACACTCGGCCAGCTGCTGCCCCCGACCATCATGATGACCGTCATGATGACCCCTCGGGAGTGCTGTTATGCGGCTCAGCCAGCTCGAGCGCGACCGCGGCCATCGCTGTCGCATCGGGGAAGATCGGGAAGGCCGCGGCAGCCAGCAGCGCGATCTGCACCGGCGTGAGCACCTGCGTGTTGGAGCAGCGCGGCGGCAGTGGGTGGTGAGTGACATGTGCTTTGTGATTGCAGGGCGACACACACACAGTGCCGTCGCATCGGTGATGAGTGGGAAGGCCGCTGTGCGGAGCAGAGCGATCTGCACCGGCGTCAGCACCTGCGCGTGGAGCAGCGCGGCACCGGCGCACCGGCGTGCGTCATGGGCGGCAGTCGGGCGTGTGTTTCAACGCATTGCCGCCGATAGGAGGAGGCGAGGGAGGGAAATTGTTGCGAGCAAATATTTGGAGGCTGATATCTGAGATCTGATCTGAGATCTCTGAATACTGGGTCCGAGTCGCACCGCAACTCCACACGTGTCAAAAGCTCGCAGACTCTGCGCGCGCAGTCCCCCGCGCCCCTCAACACCCAAACCCGACCACCCCCACGTGTAACAGCTACCCTTGCGCATGTCTAGTTAGGAGCTGGCACGAAGGGTGCTATGTGTCAGGACCAGCCAGTGACCTGACATCTCGAGATCCGACCTTTTAAATCCCTCTCTGGTAACAGGGTACCGTAGTACCGCTTTGCCTTGCCGATTAAATAATTCGGAAGACGTCGCTTCAAGGTCGATTTCAAATATATCTTGCCGAAAAGTCGAAAAACGCCAAAAGACCCTAAAACGGGGGAAATCCCCCAAAATTCCCGCGGCAAGGCACCCAAGTTCTAAACAATTACCCCCTTTATAAAAGTGGCAGCAAGGCAAAGCGGTACTACGGTACAGTCACCCCACCCCACCTTGACCGTGAGGAAGTCAGCGATGAACGAGTGCGCGTTGTACTCCTTGGCGACGTTGCTCTCGATCTTGGCCGTCAGCTCGGTCACCTTCAGGGGGGGGGGGGGGGGCGGCAGAAAATCAGATTTCAGACCCCATACTGGAATTTCAAGCGCCTTGACAAGAGCAGCCTGAATCCATGCCCGAGTCTGTCCAGGGGCAGTGATTTCCTTTGCAGGATTTTTAAGTAATTATTCCACAGCCGGATTTTGCTTTGACCTTGTTGACCGTTGACCTTCCGTTGACGGTTTGCCCTCATACATGGGTGATTTGAAAGCTGTTGACGTGCTCTGTCTGGCGGGCTTGTCAGACTAAAAATCCACTGGATGGGTTGAGCTGTGTGCAAGGTCAAAGTACAGCCGGAATACAGCCAAATGGCTGTGGAGAGCCGAAAAGGAAATCACTGTCCAGGGGTCACCTCCGGCGCTTCTTCAATTGATTTCAATTAATAACCATGCCGCTGGTGGCCACCAGCGGCCGAGATCAAAATCGGCCCAAATCGGCCCAAATCGACCAAAATCTGGCGGTAAACCCTCAAAAATCAATTATTTATTTCCGCCCAGAAACCGCTGTAGGCGGTAAACCGCCCAATCGAAGCAGCACTGGTCACCTCCATCTTTGCGTTCAGCACCGACGACGACGACGTCTCGACGGGGGAGAAGACGAGCTTGGAGCCGAGCTCGCTCGCGAGGCGGCTGCGCTCGTCGAGGAGCGACCCCATGCGGCGCGTGTGCTCGTCTGCGAACGGGCATGTGTGCGAGGTGTGGGTGCGTGTGGGGGTGGGTGGGTGGTGGGTGGGTGGGTGGGGGATCTTGGCGGCCAGCAATGGCAGCTCGATGCGTGAATGTGTGTGTGTGTGTGTGTGCTGCTTCGTGAGGCGGCTGCGCTCGTCGAGAAGCGACCCCATGCGGCGCGTGTGCTCGTCTGCGTGCGCACGCATGCACAGATGGTGTGTGTCTGTGTGTCTGTGTGTCTGTGCGTGTGTGTGTGTGTGTGTGTGTGTGTGCGTGTGTGTGCGTGTGTGTGTGTGTGTGTGTGTGCGCACGCGTTTGTCCCCGAAACCAAAGACACTATCCACTTGATTCAGGCGCTGGTTGGTCACCCGCTGCTCGAAAGACATCCCAGTGCACGGGTCAGACCTCGTAACAATTGCCTCGCTGTTGGTAGCACAGGCATTGCAGGTGTGTGCGGCTACCAGTGATTCTCCTGCGAGCCGTAACCGCTCCGAGCCGGATTTCCCATTTCCCAGAAAACCAACCCACACTTAGTGGGTGAGGGTGTGGAGCAATGCGTTGGAAAGCTCTTGTCGAGAGCAGCACAACGGCATGCATTGCATGAATACCCGCAGTGTAAAGTGCCTGGTATGAGCGATCAAAGTTGCTGGAGCCGGGAAAAAAACGAATTACTAAAATCCTTCCCAGGGACCACTGGCGGCTACAAATCGTGTCATGGTTGGTTGGTTGGTTGACCTACCACATTCACAACGCCTGAGGCGGCGCCTCAGGCGGCACATTTGCTTGCGCGGATCAGGCGGCGCCTCAGGCGCGCCGACCGTCTAAGGCGCCGCCTGATGCGCACCCCTGATCGCCTCAGGCGCCGCCTTCGGCGTCATCCCGACCGCCTCAGGCGCCACCCCGACCGCCGCAGGCGCCCACCACCGCCTGAGGCGCACCCCCGACCGCCTCAGACGTTTTGACCGCATTCACTTGCGCGGATCGACGATGGCGCTGTGGTAGGGTTTGTGGTGAACGTGAACGAGAGTGGGGGCAAGCCTAACAAGTCACGGGCCCGCACCCTCCGAACCCCCACCCGGGTGGGGGGTGGGTCCACTCATCAAGGTCTTGCAGAACTGTAGTCGCTCCCGGTTGAGGATGTAGAGTTGAGGGATTAGGCCCGCACCCACCAGGTGACCCCAGCTGCCAGCAGCAGTACCTAGTCAGCAGTGGTGTCATTAGCGCCCCCGCAGCCGCCGCAGAACCCGCTGCGGGGGCAGTTCGGGAAATGTGGGGGAAACTGCGGGGGGAAATCGCAGGACTTTTGCTCCGAAAAGTGTGAAATTCGACGATTTTCACACGTTCCCGCGAAAAAACGCCTCAGACGCGGGCAATTCGGCATGTTCCCTCACATGTTGCGGGGGCAAACAGGGCATTCTTGGTTTCCTTGATGACACCACTGCTAGCCAGCCACCAGCAGCACACCGACCGCCAGGCCCTCGACCCTTCGACCCCTCTCGACCGCCAGAGGCCTTCGACACGGCCACAATCCCGCGGAACAACACGAACTGCACGGCCACGATCCCGCGGGAAGGAACCCACCCTCGACTCCTCGACCCCTCTACCGCCAGAGGTCCTCGACACGGTCACAATCCCGCAGAACAACAGGAACTGCACAGCTACGATCCCGCGGGAAGAAACCCACCCTCGACCCCTCGACCCCTCGATCGCCAGAGGCCCTCGACACGGTCACAATCCCCCGGAACGACAGAAACGACACGGCCACGATCCTGCGGGAAGGAACCCACCCTCGACCCCTCGACTGCCAGGCCCTCGACACGGTCACAATCCCGCGGAACGACAGAAACGACAGGACCACGATCCCGCGGGAAGGAACCCACCCTCGACCCCGCGACCGCCATAGGCCCTCGACACGGTCACAATCCCACAGAACGACAGAAGCAGCACGGCCACAAACACGCGGGAAGGAACCCACCCTCGACCCCACAACCGCCAGAGGCGCTCAAAACGGTCACAATCCCGCGGAACGACAGAAACGACACTGCCACGATCCTGCGGGAAGGAACCCACCCTCGACCCCTCGACCGCCAGAGGCCCTCGACACGGTCACGATCCCCCGGAGCGACAGAAACGACACGGCCACGATTCCACGGGAAGGAACCCACCCTCGACCCCTCGACCGCCATGCCCTCGACACGGTCACAATCCCGCGGAACGACAGAAACGGCATGGCCACGATCCCGCGGGAAAGAACCCACCCATCAAGGTCTTGCAGAACTCAAGCTGCTCCTTGGTCAGCGACACGCTCTCCATGCACTTGCGCCAGAACTCGTGGTCCGGCACCTGTGGCAGTTGTAGGGATGGCGCGGGGCATCATATCGCAAGTTGTAGGGATGGTTGTAGGGATGGCGCAGGGCATCATCAGAGCGGCACCTCTTGCGGCCTCTACCGCAAGAGCTGGCTGTGTCAGCCTCCCACCTCCATCTCCTCCCACCTCCATCTTCTCCCACCTCCATCTCCCGCCTCCCCCCACCTCCATCTCCCACTTCCCATCTCCATCTCCTCCCACCTCCCATCTCCTCCCACCTCCATCTTCGCCCACCTCCTATCTCTATCTCCTCCCATCTCCCACCCCCATCTCCCACCTCCTCCCACCTCCCATCTCCTCCCACCTCCATCTTCTCCCATCTCCATCCCCTTCCACCTCTCACCTCCCACCTCCATCTCCTCCCACCTCCCATCTCCTCCCACCTCCATCTCCTCCCAGCTCCCACCTCCCACCTCTATCTCCTCCCACCTCCCATCTCCTCCCACCTGCGGCGCGCCCGTGAGCATGTTAACGTACATGCTCCTGTTGTACATGAGCGGGTTAAGCAGGACCATCCGGTCGCTCACGGTGAGGGTGTATGACACGACGCGCGTGAGCCGCGCAGCCACGTCACTCCTGCACGCACGTAGCACGAGTGAGGGCACACAGCAGGAGGGAGCGCACACAGCAGACACAGCAGAGCAGTCGGACAGCAGTACACAGCAGGGCAGTTGGACACGACGCGCGTGAGCCGCGCGGCGACGCCACTCCTGCAGGGACAAACATCTGGAGTGAGCGCACACAGCAGGACACAGCAAGACACAGCAAGACACAGCAAGACACGGCAGGACAGCATGGCACGGTAGGACAGTACGACACGACGTGCATGAGCCGTGCGGCCACGTCACTCCTGCGCGCACACAGCAGGAGTGAGCGCACACAGCAAGACACAGCAGGGCAGTCGGACAGCAGGACACAGCAGGACATAGGACACGACGCGCGTGAGCCGCGCGGCCACGTCACTCCTGCACGCACGTAGCACGAGTGAGCGCACGCAATAGGAGTGAGCGCACACAGCAAGACACAGCAGGGCAGTAGGACAGCAGGACACAGCAGGACATAGGACACGACGCGCGTGAGCCGCGCGGCCACGTCACTCCTGCACGTACGTAGCACGAGTGAGCGCACGCAATAGGAGTGAGCGCACACAGCAAGACACAGCAGGGCAGTAGGACAGCAGGACACAGCAGGACATAGGACACGACGCGCGTGAGCCGCGCGGCCACGTCACTCCTGCACGTACGTAGCACGAGTGAGCGCACGCAATAGGAGTGAGCGCACACAGCAAGACACATCAGGGGAGTAGGACGGCAGGACACAGCAGGACATAGGGCACGACGCGCGTGAGCCGCGCGGCGACGCCACTCCTGCAGTAACAGTAACAGTAACACGGGGTTTCCAGCTAAGCAGGCTACTCTTCTACTAGAGACACCCGCCGATTCTCCAGCACACTTAAGTACTAGAGTACCGCCGGCTCCCGGCCGATAGACTACCGCTCCCGTCACTCCTGCAGGGACAAACATCTGGAGTGAGCGCACACAGCAGGAGTGAGCGCACACAGCAGGACACAGCAGGGCAGTCGGACAGCAGGACACAGCAGGACATAGGACACGACGCGCGTGAGCCGCTGGCCACGTCACTCCTGCAGGGACAAACATCTGGAGTGAGCGCACACAGCAGGTGTGAGCGCACACAGCAGGACACAGCAAGGCAGTCGGACAGCAGGACACAGCAGGACATATGACACGACGCGCGTGAGCCGCGCGGCCACGTCACTCCTGCTCGCACGTAGCACGCGTGAGCGCACGCAATAGGAGTGAGCGCACACAGCAAGACACAGCCCGACACAGCAGGGTAGTAGGACACATCAGGCCAGTAGGAGACCACGCGCGTGAGCCACGCCACTCCTGCACACACACATACTGAGTGAGCACACACAGAAGAACACAGAATGACAGCAGGGCAGCAGGACTCAGCAGCACACAGCAGGAGCGCATCCATGCATCCATGACATGCCTAGCTAGCAATCGTCCTATGGACTCCCAGCAGTGGGTTCCCCACAGTCCAGACGATGAGCACCAAGCACACAGCCAGACAAGGGGAAAACCATACCGGCACGGCAGCCCCAGGGGAACCGACTCACCCTGGCCCGTGCACCTGCACGGAGAACGCGAGCATGGAAACCTCCTGCAAACAAGGGTTGTGGGAACCCGTCAGTGAGTTCCTTTTCGGCGGTAAACAGGTCAAGTGGATTGGCAAGCGCCACTTGCCCCCATGCTTGCCCCCCTATCCCCTGGAAGCAGTTTGGACCTATTTTGGAGGCGTCGCACAATAGCTCTCCTTTTTGCTCTGGGACTACACGTTGGCAGGCAGCCGGCTGGTGGCTACCGCCCCTCACAAGTAATTGTTAGGGTCAGGACTGGACTTGGGTCTAGGCGGTGGTACTAGGACTAGAAGGCGGTCTTCGCTGGAAAGCCGATGCAACTGTAACTGTAACTGTACACAGCCGGGTGAACAGAGCCGGAATGTCAGTCGAATGGCCTGCGAATGGCCTGCACGGTAGTGGCGCATACACCCACACGCGTGCATCACTCTCTCCCCTCCACCCGACGCTGCAACCACACAGCAGCATGCAGTGTCCTTCTGAGTAAAACCCCCCATGGGGTGTCCTTCTGAGCAAAACCCCCATGGGGTGTCCTGGGTAAACCCCCACCCCACCTGAACGAATTCAATCCAGATGCGTTGGAAGTGGAGCGGCGTCATCTCGCGCACCGCGGCGCACAGCTCTGCGTCCCACTCATCGACCTCCGGGTCTGGGAACTGTTCAAACTTGGTCCAGCTGTGCAGCGGGTGGCGCGCGCCGGCGCTGGGCGCGCCTGAACTGCTCGTGCTGGCCCCACATGCGGCGCACGTGGTGGTGGCCGGGCTCCCTTGCTCCCGTGGGCCGCTGCTGCTGCTGCACCCCGCCTCTGACTGCTGCTGCTGCTGGGGCGACGACTGCGACTGGCTCTTGGCGACGCCTGCATCTGACCCGGTGCAGAGGCGGCCCGATCGCGTCTTGATGAGCCCCTGCAGCGTCTGCTCCCGCATCTGCACGCCCGACTCGAGCAGCTGCATGCGCCGGCGCAGCATGCCATTCTCCGCTTGCAGCTGCACGTGAGTTGCTGACAGGCTCGTCAGCCGGGCTTCCTGCACGCATGGCACGGGGTGCGGCGTCCCCCCATGAGAGACAGTATATACACAGTGCATGTTATGAAGAATGTGGCATTTTATGTCGACTGCGGCGTACTAGAGATTGCTAGAGTTCAGGTACGCGTGACCACACGCGTGCACCCAGACCACACACACCCCACAGCACGTGCACGCGTGGTCGGTGGTAATCAAGGTGTTTTCCCTGTCTACATGGATACTGTTGGCAATTCAAAGTCACGAACCAGCTCGGTGAGCGACGAGCGCTCGCGGTCGCGCGCCGCACGCCGCACTGCCGCGCGCCCGCCGCCGCTGGTCGCAACGGCTGTTCGGCTGCTGCCGGCAGCAGCAGAAGCACCCGGCGTGAACGCAGTGCCGGAAGCGTTCAGTCGGGAAGAGCTGCCGAGATCCATGGCATGCACACCCACTCGGCCATGCACGCCCGCATGCGGCGGCGGCGGCGGCGCATGCGGCCTTCCCCGGGGCGCCTTGAGCGAGCCTCCTCCTGCCGTGCTAGACCGCCCTTGCTGCAACCCGCCAATAGCGACGTCCATCCACTTCTCGTCCTCCGTCAGGAGCATGCCCATCAGCACATCGCTGTCCCCTGCACCACCGAGCATCGGCGTACCCATTTCCTTATCTCAGAAGCCAAGCAGCGTGTCCAGAGAGGTCCCGCACCGCGAGGGTACGAGTGCCCAGGCAATTGTTTGAACCCCGGCGCAACGTTGACGTGGGAGTGTGTGAGAGGTGTGGGTCACACCGCCACAGATGCGTGTATGGTTACGGCTGATATCGAAGACAGACTCTACAGAACAGGCTAGACTTGCCCACTTTTCAAAGATGGCCCCAGCTAACCAAGACTAGCAAGAGACTGCGTGGAGGACTTCGGGCGGGACTGCAACCGGTGGTGACACAACGGCCACACTCAACACACACGCACTGCCGCACGACACACACAACAGGGCCGGGATATTGCTATTCAAGTGCTGGTGTGAGACGCTACGGCAACTAACGCAACTTCCAACGCCCTGCATTGTGCCCAGTCTCCCCTTCCCTCCCTTCCCCTCGTCTCTCGGCGCGGGCGCCCAGCACATGCCACCGCCGCACCACCGCCACAGGCGTGCACGGCGGCGACATCACAACGTCTTGGGTTTCTTCGCGTCTCTCTCCACTGTATCGCTGCTGTACACCCCCAACCAACACAACGCACAAAGAATGGAGGAAGCAAAGCCCGGACCCCTCTGGATCCAGGATATCGATCGCCGGGGGCTCTCGTATCACGCCGTCGGGTGGGGGATACGGGCCAACCGGGATACTGGCGCCGCCTGTGGCCGCAACCTGCTTCCACCCGCACACACCGGCTGCCACGTTGGCAGGGCGCCTGATGGCGTCTCGGGCCAGGCGGCTTGCGGCGGGCAGGCAGGCGTCACGTCGGGCGTCCGCGCGGTGCGCCATCACCAGCAGTTCACGCGGGCGTGGGCGCGGTCTTGAACCGCAGGCGCTCCTTCTGCTTCTCCGTCGGCAGCTTCACGTTGGTCGCGAGCCCGACCGCCTGCAGCGCCTGCGGAGGGTGGATAGCGGCCGCATGGGAGGGAGGTTGTGCGTGAGTGTGTGCGTGTGTTGGTGCTTCCGTGCTTCAGGCCCCCCACAACCACCACACAACACAGCAGTTGAAACAGAGCCAGCCACTGCCCCTCCCCGTCACACACCCCAGATCGGTTCAGTGGCAAACCCAGCTGCTGGCGAGCTGTAACTGCTGGCCACCCACCTGCACGATCATGTACGTCATGTCGATCTGGTGCGGCTCGAGCCCGTGGCGCGCGGAGAACTCGAACGCATGGTGGTTGTTGTGCCAACCCTCGCCAAACGCGAGGATGCCGACCCACCAGTTGTTGCGCGAGAGGTCACCTGCGGGCAGTGATGTTGTTTGCACGAGTTTGAATTTATGTTCTGGAGACATTTTGTTTTCGGCGGTTGGAGCCGGATTTAGGAGCGCCATGGAGCCGGATGTTCAGTCAAAACGGCTCCAGAAAATAAATTCAAACATGCGTGTGGGGGCGATGCAACATGCGCCACTCGGGGTCGAGTGCGCTGTGCTGTGCTCAGGGTCCGATGCACTGTGGGCTTCCGCACATGGAGTGCGCACGTGCGTTGTATCCCTCCCGCCACCCACAGACAAACACGCACACTCCCCGCGCGCGCAGGCGCACCTGTGTTGTAGGTCTGGTTGCCCCACACGTGCGACGCCGAGTTGACAAACCACGTGATGTGGTACACCCAGCACACGCGCAGCGCGCCGCCCCAGACGAGCGCGGGCAGGCCGCCGAGCGCAAACAGCAGCGCAAACTGGCCGACGACGTGCCACGGCCACGTCTGCCCGAGCCAGCGGTAGAACCACTGAGACTCCATGTCGGACGCGTTGGTGCGGTCGCCGACACGCTTGATCGTGACCTGGGGGTGGGGATGGTGGGAGTTGTGGGGCGGGCAGGCGGGCGTGGGCCAGGCGAAAAAACAATGGTGGGTGGCGGAGGCACAGCAAAGTGGTGGTAGATACGCGACAGGGGCGGCTGGCGGGTGTGGGGCAGGAGCACAGCACGCGGCGCGCACGCACGCGCGGCACAGCTGGGCGCACTCACGTCGTTGTCGAGCAGCCATCCGGCGTGGCTCCACCACAGGCCCTCGAACGGTGAGTGCGGGTCGAGCGGCGTGTCGGTGTGCAGGTGGTGGTAGCGGTGGCCAGACACCCACTCCAGGGGGTCACCCTGCGCCGCGAGCACGCCGCAGTACGCAAGCGTGTACTCGAGCCACTTGGGCGTCTGGAACGCGCGGTGGCTGAGCTGCCGGTGGTACGAGAGTGTGATCCCGAGGCACCCGCTGACGAAGTACATGGCGAAGAAGAGACCGACCATGGCGGGGGAGTAGGTCATCGGCGCAAGGCATGCGACGAGGTGCATGCCCAGGATGAACGCGCCGTAGCCCATGTCAGTGAGGCTCCACTTCCTGCCGCCCCACAGCGGGCGGCGTGCCACAGCCCAGAAGTCGCTGTTCAGCACCTTGATAGCCCCCTCCACGTCGCGCTGAGCGTCCTTGACGGGCTTGGCCACAGGCTTCCTGGTGTCGAGCTCGAGCAGCTCCAGGGGTCCGTTGCCGAACAGCGCTGTGTACTGCTCGTTGTAGGACATGGCCGCGAAGTCCGCAGCAGCAGCAGCGGACACTGGGTTGGGCGCGGTGCCGGCGACGGCACTGCGAAATGGGCGGTGAAATGGGCGTTCACAATTGGGCAACACATGGCCGTGCATGTGTCGCCACCTGCGTTCCATCTCCACAATTGAACTGTGCACCTGCACCTAGCTGCCCGTAAGCCCTCTTAAGCATGCCGTGGGGCGGGGGAGGTGGGGTGCTGCTGCGGGAGCGACACGCATGCACGGCAGCTCTCGACCACATGGTGGTGTCACGGGTATCGATGCATGTGGGCCCCCCAGCACCTTCTCTGGTCGGCCCAGGCACCCAGAGATCCCTCAAACACGGTTCCCTGGCTGCTGGGGAGCCTGGGGTGCGTGCAGGGAGCGACTCAGAGCACGGCACCTCCTGAACCGTCAAGTAGGATTGCAGCCCTACCTGGCCTTGACGTGGTCCCTCCCCGACGAGGAAGCCGCGCTGGTGGAGGCAGCGTTGATGCCCTGGGAGGAGGGGCCAACAGCTCCGAGGCAGCGCGCGCGCCGGAGAGTGACGCATGGCTGACGGCGAATAGAGGCTGTAGCGGGAGCCACAGCCCGCTGGGTGGAGGTCCGCATTGCCAGCATGTTTGAGGAACGACGGCGGGATGTCGCCGTCCGCAGGGAAGTGAGATTGCAACGTGTCTCGCGGACAAGGGCTCGACAGCAAAGTGTGAAAAGTGAAACGCTCACACAGGTGCTGGCCAAAACCCAAAGCGCTATCCGGCGCTCTCAGATGTGACACTAATCGAGTGACGCCAGTCTTGCGATCTCTTCAACAGTGCGGGGGGTGTTTTTTGGCTTGTTTTGATTCACCTCTGATTGACCTCGCCCTTACTAGAATCTCGTTTGTGTTTGTGTGTGCGTGAGGAGTTTCCTTCCAGATCGGGGAACGAAAAAAAGTGTTTAGAGGGCGCACCCTGGGTCGCACTCCCGATAGTTTGTAGGGAGGATGCGGGAAAAACGACGAGCGGAGGCGATTTTTCGGGGGAAAGCGTGAAATCGTCAATTTTCGCACTTTTTGGCGCTTTTCTTCGGGCTGCGTGTGCAAGCCTTGCTGGCTACTCACTTTTTCGGCTCTCGTGTTTAGGCGCTCCCGTTGTGTTTCGCTTTCGACGACGACGACTACTTCGGGCTACACAGCCCGAAATCCCGACAAAACCGGGAAACCCTCTTCGGGGGAATCGAAAGGATGACTAACCCCAGGGAAACCCTTGGTGTGTGTGTGTGTGTGTGCCGAATATTTTACGCATCGCTCCGCCCGCTTTATCTAAGATAAGATAAGATCTCAAAACCGCATGGGAAGTTTTTGCAGTTTGCCACGACAGGGGGGAAACCCAGCCTGGTGTAGGTGGGGGAAGAGAAGGAGTGGTCGTGGTAAGAGAACGAACAGCACAGCACCGCCAGCAACACTGGTCGTGTTAGAGCACACAGCAGCAGCAGCAGCAGCAGCACGGCCAGCAGCAACCGTCGTGGTCTTGGTCGCACGAAAACAAGCTGCGCCAGCAACACTGGTCGTGGTCGCAGCAAACGCAGGTAGGCCAGCAACACTGGTCGTCGTTCGTCTAGGAACGGCTGCTTGGCCTTTGGCACTGGTAGGCTGTTGGCCTTGTGTGATTCCTCGGGGCCTTGGCGCTCCCGCTGTGCTATGCTTTCGACGGTGACGATGCTGATGATGATACACCTCGTCTATTGAAGTAGAAGCCGGTGCCCCAAATCAAGCCCCAGCCTGCAGTGTGCTGCCAACGGAATATATGAATGTATTCGTGAGCTGCTCACAAGCACCACCGCGGGCGCTCTAAGCCCTGCGGATGTGAACGTAGTGGCTGGCAGCTCAGCCGTACACGCCTTTTTCGCCTGCCAGGTTAACATGTTTACGAATTAACGCCTGCCATCTCAGGTTGTACAGGCTTAACATGTGCGCGCCCGGAGGACCCCAGGGCGTGATTTATGGCCTAGACTACACGTCTAGGGGGCTCTACTAGTAGAGCCCGCAGGGCCACGCAGCACGCCAGCCTACCAGGCTGCAATCGCTGTTGGGATGTTAAAGCGCGTGCCCCCCAAGCCACGACGCAGAGGCCAGCAGGCATGCCCCCTCCGCAAGGCATGCCCCCCCCCATGCGCATACCCGCGGCTCATCTCTGTGTGTGCATGCCCCCTCCGCCGTCTCGCACGCAGCCACGTCGCGCACGATGCCTCCGAGACTCTCCCGCCGACATCTGAGGCGCCTGGTGCGCAAAAGCTGTGTGCAGACTCCCGTTTAAAAGAGCCAGGCAGCCAGTGGCACTGACGAGCTCGGCATATGCATCCACTGGTGAGCCAGCTGCAGGCGGCCAGTGCCTCTGGCGGCTGTTTGGGCGCTGCATCGTGGTCACAGCTGAATCGTCATCAGTGCTGCCAGTGCTCGCCCCCCCAAAAAACTATTACAGCTGCTGCGGCCTGGCTCTCCAGCCAGCGTGCGCCAACAGCAGGGTCACCGCCAACGGGCCAACGGTGCCAACAGTGTGTTACGACCCTCACGGGGCAGCCCCTCCCTCTCCTCAGCCCCCCCCCGTGCTCGCATGCACCCCCGCCGCGCGCTCACATGCACCCGCACCGCTGCTCACTCCCCCTTCCACATGTCTTGCACGTCAGATGTGCCCGACGACGTGACGAACACTCATCTGTGGTAAGACGGCTGTTGTAAGACGGCCGCGCCGCCTGCTGCTGCGGCACCGGCCGCACCGTCATGGGGCCTGGAAACAACTATACATCTGCACCGCCCCCCCTTGATCGCTGTGGTCGTTTTCGTTGTTTTTCGTCGAGAGGAGGACTCATATTCATAAAGGCAAAGCGCACGTACGGTACAGTGTTTGTGCGTGCGCGTGCGTGCGTGCGTGTGGGCAAGCACTGCGCATGTGCGCCTGCTGCTGCGCCCGCTGCTGCGCCCGCTGCTGCGCCAGCTGCTGCTGCTGCTACTGCTTCTCTTTCACAAGTGACAGCCCCCTGCCGCACCCCATGCTGGCAGGCCGCTGGCGAAGCACTCCTCATGGACCTCTGCCACGCGTGCTTGCGGGCAGGCACTGTGCATGTGCGCATGCTGCTGCACCCGCTGCTGCGCCAGCTGCTGCTGCTACTGCTTCTCTTTCACAAGTGACAGCCCCCTGCCGCACGCCATGCTGGCAGGCCGCTGACGAAGCACTCCTCATGGACCTCTGCCACGCGTGCTTGTGGGCAAGCACTGTGCATGTGCGCCTGCTGCTGCGCCTGCTGCTGCTGCTACTGCTTCTCCTTCACGAGTGACAGCCCCCCTGCCGCACGCCACGCTGCCAGGCCGCTGACGAAGCGCTCCTCGTTGAACGCTGCCACGCTTGCTGTGGGCAAGTACTGCGCATGTGCGCCTGCTGCGCCTGCGGCGCCTGCTGCTGATGCCGCGCCTGCTGCTGCTGCTGCTGCTGCTACTGCTTCTCCTTCACGAGCGACAGCCCCCCTGCCGCGCGCCACGCTGACAGGCCGCTGACGAAGCGCTCCTCGTGGAACGCTGCCACGCGTGCGGACGCAAGTGCCAGGCACAGGGCCAGCAGGGCGGCAACGGCGGACGGCAGGAAGGGCAGGACGGATGCAGCCGCCGATGGTGAGAGCGACGCAGCAGCGGCAGCAGCAGCAGCAGCGGGAGCGCCTGCTGCTGCCGCTGCCGACGCTGTTGCTGCTGTTGCTGCTCCAACTGCCGCCGCTGCCGCCGCTGCCGCCAAGCCGACGGCGGCCGCCGCCGCAACGCCCGCTGCCAACCGCAGCGCGCCCAGCAGCGACGCGACGCGCGTGCGCCCGCGCTGGCATACTGCGCAGTGGTCCACGTGCCGCGTGCCACGGTCCAGCAGCTCGGCCAGCGTGCGGCGTGTTGGAGGCGGAAGCAGGGGCGAGGGCGCGCGCGCACGGGCGGTTGGGCCGCCGCGCACGCGGTGGCCACGCCGCGCAAGGGCCGCCCACAAGGTGTGGTAGCCTGACATGCGCATCCAGCTGCGGAAGTGTGTGTGTGCGTGTGTGTGTGTGTGGTGTGTGTGTGGTGTGTGTGTGTGTGTATGTGTGTGTGCGTGTGTGTGTGGGGGGGAAGCTGCGTGCGGTTGTGTGCATGTGGGTGTGTGTGTGTTCTCATGTGTGTGTGACAGGGGCTTCCTTGGGGTCTGTCATCCTTTCGTTTTTCCCGAAGAGAGCTTTTCGGTTTCGTGTTTTTTTTGCAGCCGAAGAATGCTTCGAAAAGTGTGTAAATCGACAATTCCACACTCTTCCCCGGAGACATCGCCTCCTCCACGTTTTTCCCGAACGGACTCTCCCTTAAACCATCGGGGTCGTGCTTTCCTGACACCCCTTTGATCGTTTAACGTCGGGAAGGAAACACCTGGTGTGTGAATGTGTGCGGCTGGGTGGTGTGTGTGTGTGCGCGTGCACGCTCGTGTGTGTGGGTGCATGTGTGTGAGTGTCAGTGTGTGCTTGCCTGTATTCGTGTGTGTGTGTGTGTGTGTGTGTATGTGTATGTGTGTGTGTGTGTGTGCGTGTGTGTGAGGGGGGAGCACGCGGGCGTGCGCGCGTGCGGCATGACTAACACCTCCGCACCGGTTAGCCGCGATCACTCCGTCGTCCGAGTTGGCGATCAGGGTGTAACTTCTCTCGCTGAGACCCTGGCTGCGCACCAGCATCTCCTGTGTGTGTGTGTGTGTGTGTGGTCCCTCTCGCTGAGACCCTGGCTGCGCACCAGCATCTCCTGTGTGTGTGCGTGTGTGTGTGTGTGTGTGGTCCCTCTCGCTGAGACCCTGGCTGCGCACCAGCATCTCCTGTGTGTGCGTGTGTGTGTGTGTGGTCCCTCTCGCTGAGACCCTGGCTGCGCACCAGCATCTCCTGTGTGTGCGTGTGTGTGTGTGGTCCCTCTCGCTGAGACCGTGGCTGCGCACCAGCATCTCCTGTGTGTGTGCGTGTGTGTGTGTGTGTGTGGTCCCTCTCGCTGAGACCCTGGCTGCGCACCAGCATC